>VZTN01001891.1:97633-114355 GCA_013400515.1 Erpornis zantholeuca | reverse complement strand
TTGTATGAAAGACATATTTCTGGGACTATTTTTTAAATTTATTCTGCAGTTGATATTTTTCTCTAAGATGAAAATTAAAAATAAAATGTTCCCAAAGAATTGCACTGAGTTTTAAGGCATAAAGTATAAAATTTAATTCCCCAAATCTTCCTAGTCTCCATATACACATTTTTATGTTGATTTAAGTACCTACATTGCCAAAAATTTCATATTCTCACTTCAACTGGATATTATTACCTGGGCAGGCTATGGAATACCAAGACATCTAACATGGGGTGCAACAACCAAAAACAGGTATCCTTCTCAGACATTAAGTTTCCCTGCACTTTTTCATGACTTCAAAGATACAATGCAGTATTTCACTCCCCACTTCTGCTCCAAAATGTAGAAATCCTCCAACTTAGATGAACTGCCAGATCTACAAAATATCCAGCTTTCAAGGAATAGTTTCATTACAGAGTTACAAAGAGTACTTTTCAGTTCAGTGATTTAATATTTTTGTAATGTCAAAATTCTTACGAGGAAAAAATGGAAAAAGAAAGGGAAGACTGGAATGATGTTTTATTCCTGTTTACATAGAAAGGGTCTCTGCCATCCAAGGCTGAATATTTACATTAAAGCAAGTAACATGATGCAAAGAAAAAAGAACTGCATGTGAAAATTTGCAGAAGCAAATAGCTCATGTCTGCTTTTAAAATACATCAGATGAAGCATACCTGTATACGCTGTGATAAAGAGAGGCCTGAATCTGAAGGGACAATCTGTATTCGTTGTGGTGTCCCATCCATTAGTGTTTGTGTAACAGCTTCCTGGGAATGTGTAACCTAGAAAGAAGAAAAAATGTAATGGACTGACAATGGATACACTATTTTAATGGATCCACTACCTTAATGGATTGAACCTTAAGGGTTCACCAACTTCTAATTTCTCTGAACAAGGCCATGTAAAGTCTGACACTCTTATTCTATAAAGAATGCAAACACTTGTAATCTAATTCAACACCTTAATTTTTCAAATTAAAAAATTCTACTTTAACTTTTCAAATTCAAAATTCCATTCTGAATACCTTCCAACGTAAAATTTACGAACACTGTAGGTAAAGCAGCTAATTGTTGACGAGTCCATGTATGTCAATCCAGCTGAATATTTACCACTGTTGATGTTCATAAGACACAATACCTATCATCACAACTGTGCTATGTTTGCACTAAATGTACTTTAATGGCTAGCTTGAAGTGACAGAAGGTTTTCTTGTATGGAAACACAGCAATTGGCAGTTTCAATTCTCTTTTTCTGTTAAAGAATTCCATACTGGACAACTATTAACAATGGTAGAGAAAATTAGTAAATTGCATAAAGTTGGCAAGCAGTGTATCTTATATTAAAATCTCAGTGTGAATGCTCTTAGATACAATTCATGGAAGTATTTTAACAATTATTGATATTTTAAAAATTCTTCATATCCTACAGGCAATGGCATATGGGGGAAGGTACATTACCTGTCAATAAAAAATAAGGAGAACTACCATTTGTAGCAGCTTGATCAGAAATGTCAGATTTTTTGCAGCACAGAGAATTTGTCTTTACATAATTTACAGACACCTTCAAACTGAAATTTTTGTCTTAAATTCCCAGGTAACTCCAAAACATTTTTGCAGTTCACAAACTGCCTGCAACATCCTGCAAATCCATATTAATAATAATTCCCATTATTTACACCATTATTACTCCTCTGCACCTGATTCCCCCTCTGTCCCTCCTAATTAATATAGAGAATATATATGTATATTGCAGTTAAGGTACTGTTTCATAACAGGTTGTGAGTGTTTTTTATTCCTCCTGACCTCATTTTGCAACCATACCATTGTCTGAATGCTAGTACCAGCAGACAAAAGCAGGCCAGAACATGCAGCTGGAGTCAGCATGAGAGGGGGACAGGGCGGTGGGTAAGACTTCCATTTAACAGCAGAAATACAAGCTCCCATGAGCCTATGCTGATTTTGAAATTTTGCCCAAAAAGGTGTTACTTTTGGTAGCAGTCTCATAATCTACTTGCTCCTCTCCCTGCAGTTTGGTAGGTAAAACTGGCTGGTTAGTCATTGCATGATCTGGAATAGGATACTGATGCAGGTTGAAATGCAGCCCAGCAAACAGGCAGACAAACAAAGGCTATTCTTAGCACAGACCAAAACTTCAGTCCAGATCTCCACAATGCTCAGAAGCAGATGCATCAAGCAAATGAGTGAGGTTAAGCTGCTGGGGAGATTGCTTAAGCTGCCAGCACCACCTAAAGAAATGCTTGTCAAACTACTGCTCAAGCCATTTCTGGACACTGCTTTCTAAAAATACCTGATTTTTCTGAATACAAGTACTTTTAAACAATTCATCCACTTCTTTGCTTAAGTAAAGGACAAAACCCAAAAACACAGCAGCATTTTCAAGTCAAGAGAGGTACTTTCAAGCACTAAAATTCCGCATCAGCCATTCAAAATGACAGGTACACGTGGCGATTCAGAAGTGATTAGAGTTCTACGTGCATTTACCTTTGCTTTACAAAATAAGCTACATATTATAGAATTGCTTTACATTTGCTCCCTTAAAATGGCATGATCCACATGTTGTGTAGGGTAAAACTTCTCTTTAACCCCACAAAATATCAGCTTGACAGTTTTACCTCTATGCAGAATGCAAGTTTTTTACTGTAGTTAAAAGAATACAGGTTAGAGTAACTGCAAAATTTGTTAAAAATTGTTATTTTGTATGCATGTGACAGACTGTTTCAACAATCATGTAGCTGTCCTCTGATACAGTAAACTGGCAGGACTGTGGAAATGAACCACTATATACTTAGTATACCCAGCCACAGAGTAAAGAAAGAAGAATGCTACAGGCTCTTGGCAGGCAGCTTCCCTACATGAATCAAGAAATGTGATTTTGATGGAGAAACAGGAATTATCTTGCACTGAGCAAAAGATGACTAGCAGATGGCAGAATCTGAAAAACAATACTGCACAATGCCCCATACAGATAGGGTTATATTTTGCTTTAATGTTTTGCTTTTATGCAAGAAGTCCTAAACTAACAGAAACACGTTTGTGAACACTACTGTAAAATTGTTGCAATAATTTTGTGATTTAAAATCCCTTATGAACAACAATTAATATTATAAAGAAATCAAAATCTATGTCACAAAACACTTCTGACCATTATTTTGATGCGACACAGAAGCATTTTCCATTCTCCATAGTGGAACACCTTTTCCTTTCAGGTCTTTTTCCTTTCAGGTTCTATCATGTAAATTTTTCTTTTCTACATTTTCATGTAAATTCAATTAAAACTACTACAACATTCAAGAGAATTATAAATGCTATTCAGCAAAAATGTTGCTGAAGTTCTCTAGATCTTAAACTATGAATTTTCATTGCTTACAGTGATTAGGAATGCCACCAAGCAATTACAGCCTGTAGGTAGGCAGGAATGTAAGTTATTGCATGAAAGCCCCTGTGAGACTGCTTTCCTTGCTGACTCTACCTTTCAAGCAGCACATTCATGCATGGCATACACCTTTGACAGTAATTTTGGCTAAAGGAGTCCCAGCTTGCAGTGCTCTCAGGGATGCTTTTCAGTCCTTCCAACCATGTGCCTGGTTGGGCTGCAGCCTGTACAAGATAAGGATCTTGCACAGGGTGTACTGATCACAAGCAAGAGTGAGATGACCTTCCTCACTATGCTGCAATTCTTTTTTTTCCCAAGTTTTGTCCTCCACATGATGACACACAGAGCTTACATGAGCAAGACTAGCACAGTGTGAGAATAAGTGGCTAAGTGAGGACTGGGGAATGCTTAAACTGCACTGCTGCCAAATACGGTGTGACCGCCTCAGACAGAGTGAAACCTTGCTAAAGGACAAATCCTAATCTACACTGCTGACAAAAACAGCCTTGAAAACTGTAGAGCTGTCATTTCACCATGAACAGGAACAGCCAACAGCTCTCTGCAGCACTGCACCTTCACTCTGTCTGTTTTCTCCCCTGCCTTCCTTTGGTTACCAGCCATCTCCTTTGTGCTGACTCTCGTACTCACTGGAGACCCTTACCAGTGCTAATCCAGCAAAAAACCTTCCACTTATTTTGACTGGGTTGTTAGCTTGCTGTTGGTGGGGAAATTAATAAGGAAAGAAACAGAAAAAGGACCCTCTCTCTTCCCCATATTACTGAGATATTAAGTCAGCTCAGTGCCTCCTGGAATCACATTATGGAATTTAGAGACAACCCCCACATAGGCTAACACCATCATCACACCATCCTCTGAGTGGAATGTACACTTCAGCGAGCCTCGTACTGTCAAAAAGAAACAAATATAAACTGGAAATACAGCCCTATTTAGACTTCAACAAAGAACTATAGTCCCAAAACAAAACTACATTAAACATGCGTTCTCACCTAATAAAGAGGACAAGTAATAAAAAGAAAATATCTTACATCCCATAAATCACTTATGTCCTTTTGAGATAGCCTTAACAACACTCAGATGCTACAAAAATAAAACTGTGAGAATTTATTCAGAGTAGAATTAACCATCCCATCTCCCAATCTAACCTTTCCATCTGAAATCAAGGCTGAGAGGAAATAAAATTACTTGAGAAGTAAATCTATGTCTAGACAAGAACCCAAGAATGGATATTTCACGCTAAAAAATAACACTTATTTAAGATAAATAAATTACTGCCTCTATCTAATTTAAAGTGGTGCTAATTTTACATAGTTATGTATACTCATATCCACACTCTCAAACTATCTGTGCATCTCTGGCAGTTCTCTGGCTGCAGTACACAGATTCTGCACATAGGTCACAGAATGAAAACTAGAAATCTGCAGAAATAGCAGTTCAATCTTTTTTTTTGACACATAGCAAGCACATCCATCTGAAAGCAAAGATAAAAGTAAAACTTTACTAGTGAAAACAAAAATGACAAATAAATTGCACAGTTGTAAAAACTGTGTCCTGACTTTTTAAACTAAAAGTGAGTAAAGCAATTACACAACCAGATGGCTCTCTGAAAACCACTACAGGCCCAAACAGCAGAGCTGAACAGCTAGTGACTTAATGGAAACACTGTTAGATTTTTCTTAATTTCTGGGGGGCAAATTTTGGCAAAAAAGACTTTGCAACGTAACTTTAAAATGGACACAGTAAGTTCTTCTGCCTTCCAAGGCAAGTGTCCAGAAGTCTTGCCTGTATTAAAAATTTTCTCTTGTGATTTTGGTTTTCACATATCAGTCTGTACATTTTATTATTCAATTTCTCTTAAATAGGACTCAAAATTTATGTACCTCTCCCATTTGCTGTTCAAAAATTTGATGGGCCAGTTCCTCTATGGTTGCCATGATCTTTAATCACCAGAATTTCCTGTCAAAGAAAGGAAAGAAGATGCTTAACATCTGTAGTTTCGAAAGTAAAAATATCTTGGGGAAAATATAGTTCACATAAGTGCATTCACAGTTTTATGAAGATGACATCCCTGCAGAATTTAAATAATATTTGATTATACTATAAAAATAATTAATTTCCTATTTGAAAACTTTGTATTGTTTTATTCAAATAACTTATACAGAGACTTCCTATTTTTCCTCTTCTGCTTTTCCAACAAGCAACAATATAGTAAAATGACAGTGAGAACAGAAGTCTTTTACTGACCATGACATCAGTAGAGACATATTTAACATCTTAAAAAACGGGAACACAGTTTTGTTAACGCAAATCAAGAGGGGCAAATCTAACCTCTTCTGAACTCAAATAGATTTTTTAATATTAACAGGAGTGCTTGAAGGTCAGTTTCATAACTAACAAGAGGCAGTACTTGGGACACAGAAAATATGTGTTTAAAAAAAAATTGCTGTTTTGTTATCAACACTGTAGCTACAGCATAAGCCCAAATCTTCATAAGAAGAATTTTGTGGGATTTCACAGACCCTACTACATTAATGCAGCATAAAGGATTTAGGTGCATGCCTTGTTTATTTGTCAAGGCATATATTACCGATATACCAATATTCATCAGAGAGTACTTTAAAAGAACATCCACAAATTATGAAGCACCATATAAACAATTCTACTGACAAAAGCTAATTAAAAACACTGCAATACCTACTTCTTTTATGAACAAAGACAGTATTGTTACACTAATACTGGTTTTCATTCTTTAACTTTCCTGGAACTTCCAGGAAATACCTCCTCCTCAGTCAATATCTAAATTTCCCCAAAGAGCCACGCAAATAAAACATTTAACTCATTTTAAACTCAAATTTAACTCAAGCTAATTCTGATTTTAAAATTGAAAAGAGAAATCTTTTTCGATTACAGCAAGAACTGCAGGCCTTGGAGGTGTGCCCAACAGTATATTAAAGCCTAATTAGTGTGAGAAAGGGAAATACAGAAATATTTGGGCACTGTACACCATTCTTTATCACTCACTAGCATGCTGCATTATTTGTTAAATTAGGACAAAAGATGACAGAGAGGCATACAGAGATATGATCCTGAAGCTTATGCTGGAAAGTATTGTCTCCTAGAAGATCCAGTATCATCATCCTTCCATGAGCACTCTGTTAGCCCACTTTGCATCCAGCAAACTGCAGCACAATCACTATTCAAAGAGCACTTGGAATTTTCAGGGCAGGCAATGTGTCTTATCCATGTTCTCTTCCTTTAAATAAAATACTAGTAACAAAATATTGCACTGTTTATATATACAGTGCCAGAAATGAGTGCTACTTCATTACAAAATAACAAAATAGTGGCTTTGAGGAATTAATTTGCACCAGCTAGTTAGTTCTCCTAAAGCACATGCGACTGGCCCTCACAGTCAAGATGCAATAGTAAAACAACTTAGCTTGAAAACTGAAAGTGATTTAAACTGACGTATTTTACCTTGGAGTAAAGCAGTGAAGGAATGCATATGTATTCAACTATGACGCACCAGTCATAAGGAAACTAGCTCTCAGAGAGGCATAAACCACTAGCAGCGAATTTCTGAAACTTATCTAAAAGAGATTCATTTGAACTACACTTGCATGAACATAGGACCTCAAGTACACAAACAAGACTGAACCCCTATGCTGAAGAAGAACCTAGTGAAAAGTTTAAACCTGTCTACCTCTTCAGGCTGTGTGGAACAAGCACAAGGAGATTCAACCTATGGATGCAGAACCAGCGGTCAAAGCTAGACAAATCATCTGAGTTTGAGCACATAAGGCATGCACACAATGGAAAAGGAATATACTCACTATTATTGACAAGAATTTACATATTAATCACATGGTGTTTTATATTTTGACACCTGCACTTTCAATTTGCATAAACATTCAGAAGTAGGTTCTCTTGTGTGTTGTTGCTTTATTTAACTCAGCAATCTCTAAACAAAAGGGCAGTGAAAAAAACAGTATTTGTAACACCAGTACTCTGTACTAAAATATCTTAATTGAAATCACCTCAAATAAACCATGCAACTTTGCTCTGAAGAGCATCTCTAACAGTGAAAAAAATCACCTTCAATATTTCAATTATAAACTCTTAGACAGCATTTCATGTTGCAGATCAACTACTGAAATGGAGAGCTGCAAGAGGCGTTCCTATCCTGTTTTTCATCCTTGGTTTATAATTTCACCTCTTCTTGCACTGGCATACACAGAATGCCCTAAGAAGTCAGTTCAAGCAACTGAACTGGGAGAAAGATCTTTCTTACTTGCAGAGTCAAGGAAAGCAGTTTGAACAGAATTTACAGCTCACCCCCAGGAAGGTGCTCCTGCCTGCCCTGACCAAGCTGGGATGGTCTTGACCACACAGTAGAAAATTTAACTCACTGAAAGGATAGAAAACTCAGCTGGCAGAAATGCACCAATCATCTAGGTAAGCCTTCTGAACTGATTTCTTTTGCAGTCAGATTCATTCTATCACAGACAAAAGGGAGAACATATTGTTATAAGTCAAGAGAGGGAAGAAGGAAGATTTAAGGAGGAAGCAAACCTCCATTTCTACTGTTGTTGGTGCGAAGCTGATAATTCAGATGAACTGCACCATGAAACTGTACCATTTGCTTTCAGCCCAGCCAGCTGCCTGATGCAGCTCATTCTGGTCAGACAAGCCCAGAGCCAGTTAAGTCAAGCAGCAAGGTCACCTCTCTGAGGAGCTGTGCATCTTGCTGTGTGGACAGGGGAGCAGGACAGGTCAAGGAGAACTATCTACAAATTCTCAGCTAACTTTGGGACAGCTGTAAAAGGTTGTGTAGTTCATATTTTGCTTACCTAGGGTATCTGTGTTAGACTTCACATCAGGTATGCTTAATCACTCTTTAGAGATCCCTGCAAGGAATTAAGCAGAAAAAAAAAATGTTTCAGCTGTTTTTCTTCTATTATGTAAATTTTAAAATTTAGCACATTTTTCATGTTTTCAAAAGCTTCTTTTCCTGAGTTACTCCAGCCAACAGCTTTATTCTCAGCAGCTGAATTGTTTAACATGAAACGATAAATATATTCTAAACTCAAAGCTACCTGAAATAGAAAAATGTTCCCTAAACCTTATGACCTTCATTTCCCTGCAAAGAAAGTTACTTGGGGGATGAGGGAAAGGCCATGGATGTTGTCTACCCGGAGTTTAGGAAAGCCTCTGACACCATCTCCCACAGCATTCCCCTAGACAAACCAGCAGCCCACGGCTTGGACAGGTGTGCTGTTCCCCAAGTAGAAAACTGGCTGGGCCCAGACTGGTGGTGAATGGAGCTACATCCAGTTGGTGGCCACTCACCAGTGGTGCTCCCCAGGGCTCAGTACTGGAGTCAGCCCTATCTAATATCTTTATCAGTGACCCGGATGAGGGGATCGAGGGCACCCTCGGTAAGACTGCAGATGATGCAAAGCTGGGCAGGAGCGCTGAACTGCTGGAAGGTAGAGAGGCTCTGCAGAGGGATCTGGACATGCTGGATCAGTGAGCTGAGGCATGGGGGTGCTGGCCAACAGCAGCTGAACACAAGCCAGCATGTGCCCAGATGGTCAAGATTGCAGATAGCATCCTAGCCTGTATCAGCAATTGTGTGGCCAGCAGGACCAGGGCAGTGACTGTCCCCCTGTATTAGGCACTGGGAAGGCCATGCCTCAAATGCCATGTTCAGTTCTGGGCCCCTCACTACAACAAAGACTCTGGGGTTCTGGAGTGTCCAGAGAAGGGCAACGGAGCTGGAGAAAGGTCTGGTGCACAAGTCAGATGATGAGTAGCTGAGGGACACAGGGGTGTTCAGACTGGAGAAAAGGAGGCATGTGGGAAACTTACTGCTTTCCACAAGCACCTGAAAGGAGTGAAGTTGCCCCAGGAGAGATTTAGATTAGATACTAGGAATATTTTCTTCACTGAAAGGCTAGTCAGGCACTGGCACAAACTGCCCAGGACATGGTGGAATTGTCAGCACTGGAAGTGTTCAAAATGCATGTGCGTGTGGCACTGGGCTTAGCGGCAACCACAGTGGTGCTAGACTAGATCTTCTGTCAACCTTAATGATGTTAAGTATCATCAGTTTGAGTTTTAATCTTCAATAATCAGAAGTGATCTTCAAGGTGTTCTCATCAAATGTGAATCTTTGTGATTTCAGAAATGCTCTTTTCCATGCTTATCAAAACCATGCCACACACCTTCAAAGGACACACAAGGCCATACATGAGAAATGTTTATTGCCAGTATAGGAAAGAAGTAGACTGAGTCAATAAATTGATAGTTTCTTCCTTAGAATACTCAGCTCTCCTTCCAAAATGAATGAAACAAACCAAGATAAACAAAATTTTATTCATATGCTTAAGATTGCTAATCACATTTCTATTTCCTTTCTAAAGTTATCTAAAACATTGAAATGATGAAATCTGGAATTCTACAAGACCAGAGACCATAGTATAAAAAAACCTGCACATTTCAGTACATTTCAGATCTTTATAATGTCCAACAGTTAAAAAAACCTGTAGTATTAGTTATGACTACAAGCAAGAAAGGAGAGCCAAGGCTCCTGCCAACACATCAAGCAGTATGTTGTTTACAAACATTGCCCAGATAATTTTTACCTCATTTATATCTCACTTTTAACACTCTTGCAAAAATTGTTTTAAACTGTTACTGTTTCAACCAACAAGCCTATAGCTGCTTATAACAAGAATTGCTCAATTGCTCTACTGGATTCCCTTTTTCACATCAGACTAAGAATCCACTAGAAGCAGCATCTAAAAGCAGGCACTTTGACAGAAGGCAGGCATTAGACTTCCTCTTAAATGCATAAAAATGCATTTATTGCTTTTCTCTTCAGACTCAAAATGCTACCAAAATATTTTTGTCTGTAAGTTACATACTGTTAGTTTATGCCCCTAGTAAATGAGTTACCGAGCCTTCTTGACAAGACTCAGAATTATTTTTAATTGGATCACTATCCTTTGTGTAAACTGGGTGGTGGTGAATCTGGCATCATCAAGTCCAGTGGTGTTCCACTGCTACTTTAGATAAGCACTCTGTAGGCCACCATGGCAGTGGAAAACTTTCAATAGCTTGCACCAATTAAACACCTGCTTTCTGCTTCTTCCTCAGCTTTTATGTGCCAGAGTTTTCTCAATGTTTTTGTCAAAATAACATATGATATACTTACTTTTTTAAGTATTTCAGGCTTACTTCAACTGAAATGGGTCAGGAAACATTCCCATGAGAGCAGTTTTGAGTAAGGCAATCAGAAGCACTAACGTCTCCACTAGTACAGCTAAGTTATACCCAGAAGATATTACAGTTTTAACTTACCCTTCTCCAGGGACAAAAGTTATACAACTTCAATTGTCCTAGTAGGAGGTTCCTATTAATAGTATTTTTAAATATTATACCAGTGTAGACTAAGGACTTTAAAAGTAGTAGCAGGAAGTATATTTCTTTATGTTTGGATGCTCAATTTGATATAAATGGTAACATCTCTCATTTTATTATATTATACTGTTGTAATTGCTGCCCCACTATCAAGTGCCTTGATTCTGATATACCCTTTAAATGGGTAAGAACAAACCACATCAGCATGAAGATAGAACATGAGAAAACAATGTCCATTCCAAAGATCTTCACTTTATTTTGGAAAAAAATGTCATACCCCTGACCAGTTTTACTGGTACAAAAACAATGTTTGTAAAATGTTAGTAGTTTAACTTACCCTGCTGGCACTGTTAAACCAGTTTCACTCTGTATATATGGAATGAAAAATTATTCTTCTAATTATTATGTATGGCATGTGTCTTAATACAGGGGTTCTTCCAGATCAAATCAACCTGTTAAACTAATGAAGTTACATGAGTATGTTCTAGATACTTTAGAGGTACTGGTACATTAACTGCAGAAGTTACTGTGAACTTTACTTTTTGTTCTTTTATCAGTTTGCTGGTTTTGGCTGGGGGAGCGTTAATTTTCTTTGCAGTAGCTGGTATGGGACTTGGATTTGTCATGAACATAGGGTTGATACTACAGAGATGTTTTTGTTATTTCTGAGCAGTGTTTGCACATAGCCAAGACCTTTTCTGCTTTTTGTGTTGCCATACTGGTAAAGAAATTGGGGGTGCAGGGGAGGTGGGTGGCAGATACAGCCAGGATATGTAACCAGAGGTATATTCTATACCATATGGCATCATGGTCAGCATATAAAAATGGAGGAAGAAGGAGACGGAGTGCTGGCATTTATCTTCCCAAGTAACCATTACATGTGATGGGGCCCTGCCATCACATCAGATATTCAGCCATCTACCTGCCCTGGAGATGGCTGAACACCTGCCTGTCAATGGGATCAATGAGGTAATTCCTTGTTCTGAGTTGCTTGTGTGTGTGTATTTTGCTTTCTCCATTGAACTGTCCTTACCTCAACCCACGAGTTTTTCAGCTTTTACCCTTCTGATCCTCTCTCCAGTCCCACTGGTGGGGGAGTGAGCAAGTGGCTGCCTGGCATTAAACCATGACATACAGTGAAGACAAATACAAGAAAGTCAACATGACTTTTTAGGAAAGCTCAAAAAGATAATATAACAGAAAGCTAGCTGGAAAAGAAGAAACTTTATCTCTCCCCGTAGTCATACTGCTTCAGTATTGAATGATTTCAATACATCTCAAAGTCAACTAAGGATTTTAGCTCAGGTCATCACATTGGGCTTACAGGTACTCAGTACCTTAAAATGGAAACTAGTCCTCATTTCCATTATCAAACGAATCATATACTAATTAAGAATTCAGCATAGCCTATGCCAAAGTTGTTTAATAAACTCCTACACATAAAATAGAATGCACTTAACAATCTCTCTATGATTAAATGTGCCTGAGTTAGTGCTCAAATAAATTAGAGAACCACCCAAGATTTCTTTATATTTTAGACTAGTTTTCTGCAATGCTTTATAGACAATAAATGAAGCCAAGGAATCCAAACACATTTGTGAAACAAACGATGCTACTGTGCTCAGTGCTTCACAAAGGAAAAGCTCAATGAACACAGCAAGCTAAATGAGTTGTTCTCGGATTATTGCTCTATAAACCACATTGTTCTAGAGGGTAGAACAGTTGTCAGACTTAAAGGAGTAAGATTCTCTTTATCAATGAGCTGAGGAATATTTATGTGACCCTTCACATCCAGTTAGATACTGCTTTTTAAATTCGCAAGAGATCAAGATTTAGCCAGTGCATGTGTATCAGACAAGTAACAACAGGAAACTGAAGCATACGGACCTGCAGGCAAGCAAGGAAAAATGAGATGCTTGCAAAAGCATAAGGGAGTAATTAAAAGGCACACAACAGTACAGAAAGATGCATTTGTAGGCATGCCTGTGCAATTAATTTAAAAGCAATGCTCTCACTACCTTTTCTTGTAAGCATGTGCTACAGTGGGAGGAAACATGAGGAGCCAGAATCACTACGATAAATTTTTAGGTGACTGACAAATCATTTTCACAATTTGGGCCCTCAAAGGGATAGTCCCAGTTTTAGGCCTTAGCTTCTGCTTCTTTTATCATGGTATCTCTAGAACCTGCCCCATCAGCTGCAGGTGAGCTGACTTAGCCCATTAGTCCCACAGCCATCTGGTAAAGGAAGGAGGAGGAACGGCAAGAGGGCTGTCTGCAAGTGGAGTCTACTCACAGGAGCACTGGCTACATGCCAGAGCTAGGTAAGGAGACAGCCACTTAATCAGGTCAACCTGCCCTGTAATGTCAGCCATGGCCTGCAAAAGGTTCCCTGCACCAGAGGTGAAGCTGCACCATGAACCAGGACCAAGAAGCTCATCTGACTGAAGAATTCCCCATTCACTGGATTAGGTTCAGTCAGGTCCATTTTAGCTGGTACACAAAGATCACACTAACACAGCACAGCAAGTGCAAACCCTCCATTACAAACACATGGAGGCAGTACATCCTCAATGGTACAATTACAGTATTTCAGGAGTGGCAGCCCCACTGCTGGCTTTGTTCCACTCTGCATTTGCCTTCATGGTTGTATAGCTGTAAACTCATCTTCTGACTTTATTCACCCTGCCCCTAACGATTCTTACAATAACATGGGAAAAGCAAGTAGAAGCAGAACCAAGACCACTCATTTTCTGGAAAAAAGCCCACAATGTTACAACAGCTTATCTGTAATGCCAAATTACCTATACAGGTGTTATGCAAGGTGACCATTTGGAGTATTCACTGAACTACAGCCACAGATGAGATAGTTGACACATGAAGGTACTCTAAAGAATAATCAGCAAACCTCTTCAGTACAGTACTACTGATAACTCAACCCTTATATATGCACATATGCATATCCATGGAAGCTTCCTTTAGATTAAAAAACCCCAACACAACAAAACATCCATGCAACAAAACTGAGCTTCTCACTTTTCCACTAAATCACTGCTGATATTGTTCCATATAAAATATTCTGGGGGATAAACTGATCAAGAGCAGCTCTGTCAAGGCCTTGAGGGTTCTTGTGGATGAAAGGCTGGACACAGCCACATGCACTCACAGCCCAGAAACCAAACGTGTCCTGGGCTGCATCCAAAGCAGCATGGGCAGCAGGGCCAGGGAGGTGATTCTGCTCCTCTGCTCTAGTGAGACCCCACCTGGAACACTGCATCCAGCCCTGGGGCACCCAGCACAGGAAGGACATCGACCTGTTGGAGCAAGTCCAGAGGAGGCCACCAAGACAACTAGAGAGACAGAGCACCTCTCCTACCAGGAAAGGCTGAAAGAATTAGGATTGTTCAGCCTGGAAAACAGAAGGCTTAGGGTGACCTAACTGCAGCATTCCAGTACCTGAAGGGAGCCTACAAGAAAGATGGAGAGGGACTTTTTCAAGGGTATGTAGTGACAGGAAAGCGGGAAATGGCTTTAAACTGAAACAGAGCAGGGTTAGATTAGATATTAAGAAATTCTTTACTGTGAGGGTGGTGAAGCACTGGAACAGGTTGCCCAGAGAAGGTACAAATGCCCCATCCCTGGAAGCATTGAAGGCCATGCTGATGAGGGTCTGAGGAAACTAATCAAGATCATGGCATCCCTTCCCATGGCAGGGCAGGTAGAACTAGGTGATCTTTACGTACCCTTCCAACCCAAGTCATTTTGTGATTCCCTGTTTTTTTCCTTTGTTATCCACCAAAAAGGATTAAATTTTGTTAAGAGGGTATGGGTATGTGTTTATGAATTTTTTTTGTTGGGTTTGGGATTTTTTTAATTCCTATGAACATGTGAAAAGCACCCTGAAAAAATTTTCATATTAAGTCAAATTAAGAGTCATGTTGACACATTGTCCTGCTAATACTTCAAAGGATACATTACCACACTAAATGGGGTAGTTCTCACACCACAAAGTTACTGCTAAATTATAAACAGCAACCTCAACTTAGTTGGAGTGAAACAACCATTTATTAAAGCTAATATGACAATAGCAGAGGGTTTGGCTTTGTTTTCTTTTTTTTTTTTTTTGTGGTTTACATTTTTGAAATTTCCACTTTAAATTCCAACATTCAAATACTAAGCTTAGTCCAGCCTGGCTTACTACCAAGTTGAACAAAAGTAATTTAAATTAAACAAATTTAAACAGCCTTTTAGACAAAGCCTGACAAAGTCAACAAAATTAATCTAAATATTGATACAGAGAGGCAGTTCTTAGACCATGATTTTCAGGAAGAAATGTATTTCCTTACAAAATCTGCAGCACTGCATCGTAAGATACACAGAACACCTTCAGAGTTACACATGTTGCTTAGGGCTTTCTCTTCACAGGCTAAGAATGTTAAACAGAAAAATTCAGGTAGTCTTTAAAAAAAGCACCAAAACCATAAAAACCCCAAACAAAAAATCTATCTCCCTTCCTATCCCACAATCTAGCCTGAGATATGACTATTCTTAAAGATATCAGAACTCCCATGAAACTTGTTCCCTTCAAGAATACGTTTCACAAGAAAACACAACCAGTAAGAAAATCAGAAATATTAATAAGAATCAAGGAGAAAAGTTAAACCTAGTTAATTTATCTACTGTGAGCTTCTTTCTGTAATAAGCATCTTGATTTGCTGTTGCAGAATGCAGCAGACTTAGCAAGGGGTGTCCAACCATTCAGAGCAGTGTACAGGAAACGCAGAAACAGCTGAGGACTGCACGCCCCTCTGGGTGACCTCAGTTACCTTCCTTATATTACTGCACACATACAGCTGACCACCATCATGTGAAAATACTTAGTCCTGTGATAAGAGAGGTTCGGCAATATCTCTTGAGAAAGATAGAGAGAGAAGCAGGCAAACATTTCACAGACCTTAAGGCTTCCCTCAAACTCAAATAAGTGCCCCTGAGTAAAGCTGTACAGCAAGGAGCAAGCTATGGGCTAAAAGCTCTGTTGGACATTGCCTGTCACACCTGCCAACCATGGACTAAAGGGAGTGGGGAGAGTATTTATGGAATTATTTTCAGAAAAATAACTTCTAAATATAACTACAGAAAAAGCCATAAAAAATTACAGAGAATCACCAGATGAACACTTCCTGAACTGGCACAGAAACTGTGATGTTTGGTAGCTTCGGATGAGATATATCACATAAGAAGAATGAATACCTAACTTGGTTTTTCAAGAATCATGTCCACACACTCGTCTTGCAGTAACCAGTATCTAGACTTTTCCCCCCCTATTCTGCTGCGTAAGTTCACTTGCACGACACATAGCGTCTCCTCTATTTCCTCCACAACGTGCAAATGTAAGCGCATCCTAGGGCATGCGGCCGTGCTTTCTGCACCTAAAGCAATATATGGCAACAAGGAGAAAATAAAGATTTCACCAACTCCACAGTTTAGAAGAAATATCCCACCCAAAAAGACAAATAAGGAACAGCGACAGGGTCATCTGACCCAACAAAAATAATACCGGGTGTTGCGCAGGACATACTACCTTAACCCAAATAAACCCAGACAGCAACCGGGGATATACAAGAGGAGCGAACCGGCGGGGTGATGCCGTCGGCAGGCAGAGAGTGGCGGGGGGGTTGGGAGAAGCGCACGGTCAGCCCCCGGGAGTGCTGAGTCGAAGGGCTCGGGAGGGCGGAAAGGGAGAGGCGTCGAAGCCAAGCTATAGCGCAACGCCGGGGCCCGTCCGCCCCCAGCCCTCCCCGCCGCCCTGGCTCGCTGCCCTCGCATCTCCGCTGCCCGGAGGTTC
>VZTN01001891.1:60704-97343 GCA_013400515.1 Erpornis zantholeuca | reverse complement strand
GGCGGGGCCCCGGTGAGCGGCCGCTAACGGGACCGGGGCGGGCCGGGCCTCGCAGGCCTGCGGGCAGGGGCGTAGCACCACAGAATCATCAGGGTGGAAGAGACCTTTAAGATCACCGAGTCCAACCGTCCACCCAGTACTGCTGCCACTGTGACACCTAAACCACATGACCCAGCGCCAGACCCAGAGGCCCCTTAAAACACCTCCAGGCATGATAACCCCGACGTCCCCGGGCAGTCTCTTCCAGTGCCCGACCATCCTAACGGAGAAAAGATTTTTTTCTGATCTCGAAATCTCCCCTGTTAAAACTTAAGAGCCATTTCCTTTATTTCTTTCTCTGCGGGCACGGTAGAAGAGACCAATCCCTCACCTCACTACAGCTTCCTTTCAGGTAGTTGAGAGAGAGCCGTGAGGGCCACCCTAAGCCTCCTCTTCTTGAGAGTACAAGCAAACTCAGCTCCTTCAGGCGTTCCTCATAAGGCATGTTTTCGAGATGCTTCCCGAGCCTTGTTGCCCTTCTCTGCATGTTCCAGCACCTCAATGTCCTTTTTAGAGTGAGGGGTCTAAAACTGAACACTGTTCTCGAGTGTTCTGCCCTTCGAGTGGAAGACACAAGTCTCCACACATGCCCTGCAGTTCCCTGCAGGGAAACGGGAGCATGCTGGCATTGAACATCGCAGGTGGACAGCACAGCATTTTGGCTCTGCAGAGCTCGGTGGGCTCTCCCAGCTGAGGCAGATCCATAGGCGAGACTGGCAGATTTGGTTTGAAACATGGAACGTGCTGGAGGCACAGGCGGTGCCTTGTGCAGTCACAGCAGCAGTTCAGCCAGCTGTGTCTGAAAGAGCGGCGCTTCGCCTGCATGGCAGCTGCAACATCCATCCTTAAATGTCAACAGTGCCCTGAACAGCCCTTGGGAAGGTAATGGCCTGGCTGCCAACGAGTGCCTGCTCCTCCTGGGGTAGTGCCACAGGAACAACTTGCCACTGGTCTGGCTCTGTCTCAACGTCTCTTTAGACCAAAGTTGTGTGAGCTAATTACTTAGTTTATGTTAATTATTTAAATTACCTTCATTTTAAGTAAGGCTTTTATATTTTAAATACATCCTTTCTCCTTTTCCCCTTTCATCTCTTCAGTGAAGATGGTCTAGCTGTGGTCAGACATCAGCAGCAACTTCAAGATCATTTAGGCCACTGGGGCTGTATGTGCAATTTCATGATCTGAAAATCATTTGGACCATTTAATGCAATTTCTACTGAATCAGATGACATAAGCATCAACAGCTGAAAAGCGGTGATAGGAAAAAATCCCTAAAGAATACAAGTAAATTTATGTGTTAACATTAATAAAATTGTGTATGCTCTTAGCAATTCCCTTACTGTTTTCTTCCCACTCCCAGTCCTGCAGCTGCACTTGCATCTATCAACCCTAGCTCAAGACCACTAGTTCAGTCAGTACTTGCGTTGTATTTTGCTTTTTGATCAAAGACATTCCCAAATACCAAATGCAAATTAACTCAGTGAAGAATTTTTAAGTCAGAAAAATTAACTTGCTAAGCAATTCCTTTAGGTGTCAAATGTTGCAGCACTCTCAATTTATAGTACTTGTCACTTCCCAAACTAGCTTGAGCTGCACATCCACTTTCTAAATGATGAAGCTTAGTGCTGTTTAATTTAACAAATGCCAAGTGATTTGCACCAAAGCTTATTTAAGCCAAGTATTCTGATATCCTCAATACAGCAGAAATGTCACTGTAACCAGTAAAACATACTTTGGTTTTTTCTTAGCCAGTGACCCAGTTCATACTTATCTGTATACAAAGGCAAGCCTGTGTAGCTGTGTCAGCCAGGATTACAAGAGACACATCCCTATCGAACACATGCAGAGAAGCAAAACCTTTTCTGCTGTTACTGCAAGTTTTCAAAAAACTGCTTTCAAACATGTCAGAGAAATATAAGGAGGCAGAATAACTAACCTGACAGAAAAATCTCTCCTGTAGATGTCCTGCTAAAATACTTATGGAATTAAGGAATCATTTAGGTTGGAAAAGACCTCTACATTGAGTCCAACTTTTAGCCCAGCAACTAAGTCTACCACTAAATCATGTCCCAAAGTGCCACATCTGCATATCTTTTAAATACCTCCAGGGATGGTGAGTTTTCCACTTCCCTGGGCAGCGCTTGTCAACCCTTTGGCTTAAGAGTTCTTCCTAATATCTAATCTAAACCTCCCCTTTTGCAACTTGAAGCCATCTCCTCTTGTCCTGTTCCTTGTTATTTGAGAGAAGAAGTTGACCATGTGGCTACGATCTCCTTTCAGGTGCTTGAGGAGAACAGTAAAGTCTGCCCTGAGCCTCCTTTTCTCCAGGCTAAACAACCCCAGCTCCCTCAGCTGCTCCTCATCTGACTTGTGCTCCAGACTCTTCCCCAGCTCCATTGCCCTTCTCTGGACACTCCAGCACCTCACTGTGTTTCTTGTAGTGAGGGGCCCACAACTGGACACAGAACTTGATGTGTGGCCTCACCAGTGCCGAGTACAGGGGGACAATCCCTGCCCTGATCCTGCTAGCCACAGCACTGCTGAGACAAGCCAGGATGCCACCGGCCCTTTTGGCCAACTGGCACACGGTGGCTCATGTGCAGCTGCTGCTGACCAGCACCCCCAAGTCCTTTTCCAGGCACTCTGCCTGCTCCAAGCCTGCTAGGGTCGTTGTAACCCAAATGCAGGACTCAAGGCCAACAGAAGCTGTGATTCATGCATACTTTAACTTATACAGCAGAACTACATTTTGTGAAAGGATTTATTAATGTAACACCCTTCATTTGACCTTCACACAGACTTAACCCCCTTAATTCTTTAGAATGATTTTTAAAGCAAGACTGATGTTCAGGGAATGGCAACAAATTCTGCCATTTGAAAATCACTGAATACACAAATTACATAATACATAAAACCTGAAAATATTAAAAAAAAGACGCAGACTCGAATAATGTGAATTTATTTTTACAAAAACAATGAATATCAACAGGAATATTTACAACTTTAAACTGTTTTCAGTTACAAAATAAAAATTCTATTCTTCCATTTAGACAGTATGATTTAGGACTGCTCCAAATAAAAGCCTATTTGGATGGTAAATAAGGGACAGCAGTTACAGCAAACAAATGCACTGAATGTGTCTTTCCAGACATCTCTTTACATTATGATGTAATATACATAGCTGAGTAATTAAGCTTCCATGCACAAAAATATTTAGTAAAATGTGTTCCATAGCTGCTCAGTTTGTTTTAAGTCCTTTGGGCACAGTTTTAAGTTAAAGAGAATTCAAGATCCTAGAAGCTTTAATTTATCCATGAAGAAAAATGTTAGAATTAATATTCAACGTTAATGTTTGTCTCATACTCTACTAACCAATCTTAAATTGATTACAAACTATAGATTCTTGTAAGAAGAGGTAGCCAGGTGTCTAAAAACTTCTGGTCTTGTTTTAGTCAAATCAAGAAGTGAATATTTTACTTTTGGTGGTAATGAATGAAAATAGGAGGCGATCTGGAGAAATAGGGCAAGTTTGAAAAACAACCATCTGAAAATGATATGAAAATGCCTGTGTTGTGGATTCTTCGTATGACACAAAGCACTACTGCAGGAGAGAGGAAAAGAAATATTCAAACCTGTTCACAAAGACCATTTATTTCACACAGAATGTGACTGCAATATGTATACTACTGTTTATAAGGCTCTGTTCCAATCTATTTCTATCATAGATTTTTTGATTGATCAACCACTTCTGGAAGAAGTCCTCTTATTTTCACAGAACACTTTAAACTGTTTTCTCACTCTGCACCAAATCCTTTAGAGGTAGTTTGACGCCACACAAGGCAGAACTTGGGCACCTTATTCAGTATGTTTTGACTTTTATTGCTCTGTTTTGCAGCAGGGAAAATATCAAAGCATAAACTGAAATTAAATTAGCTTGTTCCTAGCCAAATTTCTGATTCATTTGCTGCTTCGTGACTTCCCATCTTCATTGGTGTGCTGTCCCTATGAAAATATGAAGAAGCTCTTCCCTTTGATACTATAAATTGGAAGAGCCACATAACATCTATGTTATATTGGTATCAGGTTTTTTTTGGATACACTAAAAATCATGTCAGAAATCACCCTGAAGAGACATGATAATAATTTACTTAGCTTCAATCAGCAGTTGTTTTTGAATATTGAGTAAAAGCCCTTGTTAAATAGAATAAATGCACCAGAATCATCAGTAAGTATTTCCTAATGAGGTATACTGATGATTTTCTTAAAGAAAAAAACCAAAACCCAAACAACCTAAAGCTGAATTCTGTTTTAAAGTGTCAAGCAGAACAAATCATATTGTAAACAAAAGGTGTTTCAAAGAATGGTATACATTTTCAATGCCTTCTGCACTAAAAAAGCTCTGTTGTCTTAGTATGGCAATTCCAGTTTAAACA
The DNA here is from genome assembly GCA_013400515.1 of Erpornis zantholeuca. Taxonomy (NCBI): domain Eukaryota; kingdom Metazoa; phylum Chordata; class Aves; order Passeriformes; family Timaliidae; genus Erpornis; species Erpornis zantholeuca. Next base: position 92,871 of record VZTN01001891.1, on the reverse strand, counting down.
TAAAATAAGTGGTTTTTAAAATATTTTTTTCCTTTTTTTTAATAATTGAACCGTATTTTGTTTTTGTGATACAGAATTTGTTGTACTGTTTAAAGGTACTGGTATGCAAGATTTCAATTGCAATTCAAGGAAAGGAGCAGCAATATCATACAACTTCTCATAAAGGAGCTTACATAGTCAACAAAGATCCTGAATCTGTGAAATTCCTATACCAGTCTTCTTGCTAAATTGCAGAGTGAACATCAGCAACTCAAGAACCTGTACACAAATCACGAGGAACTGTACAATTGCAACAGATCTGTTTTGTGTTTTTTTATAAACCACAAAGTTTATGAATCTGTTGACCAACAATCTGCCATTCTGAGGACACTTTGGACTGCACAAATAATTCTGCCCATTTAAGTAAACATTGGAATTTAATAAATAACACATTTTGTATCAACACAAAAAATACATACAATTCTTTAGAAAAATATTACTTTACACTAAAAATGCAACAACTTCTAATCCTGACAAACATACAATTTTGTGTAGGGTGAGACAGCAGGATTCTGTTTCTTTGAACAGTTGCTGTAGTCTGTTTCATGACCATCCTTGGACATTTTCCTTTAAACTTGCAGACATGATGCTGACACTGCTATAATACAGTGCCTTCTTGAAAAGCTTCTATCCACCTGTTAGAAAATTAAACACTGTTAGGAAGTTGCTGATAAAAGAATAAATCTCATTGCTGTCCCTAGCTAGAGATTGACACAAGAAGTAACATCATACTTCCACTACCAGTTGGTCTGTGAGTGCAAATACCAAAATCTATCCCACAAGTCCAAACATACAAAGCTGGCTGGAGACATATTAAGTGATGGTACAAGGCCATATAATAGAAACTTTTTCTGTACCTCTCCCATACTGAAGTTACATGCGTGAAGAACAGGTAAAGCTGGGAAATCAAATGCTCAAAAAGTAGGCTATGCCAAGGTTCTGCATACCTTTAAAAAACCCCAGTACTCCTTTCACTGCAAACACAATCAGGGAGAATTCAGGACACTGCTACAACTGAGGCAGCTCTCTGCATAACCCACACCCTCTGCTTTTGCAGCAGGTAAAAGCCAGGACTTGTGTGGCTGACAGAGGAGGGCACACGGCACATGGAAAGGCGAGAAAGGGCAAAGAGGACACAGGGCTAAGTCCCAAACAGCTGATCCAAGGTGTCTCAAACTGGAAATTCAAAGTTAATATTTAGATACTTTTACTCCCTATAGCTGTGGTTTCTTTTCCTACTTGATTAGGCAAGTGATAAACATCCTCAGCTTCTCAAGGATGCAAAACCTAAAGTTCCTGAAGCATTCCAATGCTACAGGACAAATAATTCTGTTTTCTGAGTGAGGGCTGAACTGTGTGTATATAAAGTTAAGAGACCCACATAATAAGCGTTTTTTTCTTGAGTGAAAATCTTGGAAGAATTGAATGAGACAAAGACTTTAATTATCTTTATCATGGAAGCTCAAACTGTCTTGGTATTCACAGGGTATCTAAGCATTAGTCACAGATGTTGGCTCTCCCTTGCCCTGAGCATTTAATTTTTTAACTGTGTGCATGTTCTTTGAATTCAACCTTTTGGTATGAAGATATTAATCATGTATTGTGCTCACGCCTGTCTGCACACACAACTCAAACATCCACCTTACATTTCAATAATACTTTTACTATTTCCCATGCCCTGTATACATTTAAAAACAATTAAAGTGGAATACAAATGCAAAAATATTTCATAAACAGCTTAAGCATTGAACATGGCACTCAAATTTAAAACCACATTGAAAAGTAAGCATCTGTTAAAATTTATTATTGCACTTAGACAAATACATCAGATATTTCTTTGGTCCTATCAGGAAAAAACAGTGTCCACTGATGCAAACAGGCCGACAGCATGTTTTTGTTTTTCCTTTTACTGCTCTCAAAGCAGCATTTATTCTGAAAGTTCAGCATGTATCTCCTAAGGATATTAAATGGAGAACACTTGAAATTTAAAGTACTTAATGTTGTTCCTAACCTCAATAAAATACACTATGTCCAATTTCAAGTTTTCATCTGATGAGAAAAGCCATTGTCTGAATAGAAAAACAAAGATACTGAAGGCCTCAGGGTTTTTTAGTTTGTTTCATATAGTACAAATGAGGACACAGGGGAAACAACAGGACAGTATCTTAATTAACAAAGGAACATTTATGCACATCTGCACAGAGTAGTCCCAAAAATCAAATTAAGACTTCCAGATTTTTTTCTGTAGAGGAGTGTCATTAAGCACATTCTAAGCTGTTCAAAAATTCCAGTTATGCTGGATACTTTGCTTTTTAGAATGTTCCTATTTGCAGAAAACGAAACCTGCATCCCTTTGAATGTTTAAGTACTAACAATGGACTTGTTAGTGCATCAAATCTGTTTAATGATGTAAAATTCATTTGGGCAAACTGCAGTGAAACCAGTCAGATAAGACAGGCATACAGGGAAGATAACTTACATGTATTCCTTCTATGCTCATTTCTAGTTTACTTTATGAATCATGTAAGGGATGTTTTCTACCGATTAAGCTTCTAGGTTATTTTATATGAGACAGACACAATACATAACTTGATAAATATGACTCCAAGTTCAGACAGGACTTGAAACAAAGCAGCTTGTGTGAATGTTCTTTGAATTCAAGCTTTTGGTCTGAGTGCATTAAGCATGCCTAGGTGCTCACGGGCATCTGCACACACACTTCAAACCTCAGCCCCCAAGTTTCAGTGTTTGCTTTATTTTTCGCTGCCATATATTGATTAAAATAACTAATACTAACAGGTGAAAATAAAAAAAGGAATGTATCTGTTAGTTGTTAAAAACATTTTCTGGATTACTCCAAAGGTAACATTCAATTTTCACTTGAGAAGACCAGGGATAGAGAAATGGGCTAGGAAAAAGATTTCTTATTTTATCTTTGACTTTCTCAATTCTCCTACATTCAGTCCTTTGCAGAGGAGTCTGCTTTCTTCGTTTCAGGACCCTAATGAAACCAGAACCTTGTGTTTAAGTAATTTAAAACTTTCATTTACTTTATATAATATGGATCTTTTATACATATGCTTAATGTGTGAATATTAACATTCACTTCTGAATTTTATAGAAATATGTAACAGAAATGAATTCAAATAGTTTCTTACTTTTGAGCTGAATGGGGATCATCTGCCTTGAATATGTAAAATAAAGTGTTTTTGTGCAGTAAATGGAACACTCTAGACTCTGAGTTTTCACCTTTTACTTCACTGACTGTAAATCCAAGTAAAGGCTGGCTCTCTAATGCTGCCACATCCTATGTAACAGGGAAAAAAAAAAGGAAAGAAGACAACATTAGAGCTTGTAAGACATACTAAGGCATGCATTTAGACTTCATACACCATACCAGTGCAGCAGACAATACAACAGATTCTTATAAATAGACACGCACAAAATGCCCCTTTTTATATTCTCCACGCATGAGTCAGGGGACAGGAAATAAAACCTTGTAGACTTCAACATTGCTGATCTTCTTTTCACTTCCCTGATAACATCTACCTTGGCTTTCACTGCATGGTCTCATCATTCTGCCTGGCAAGGACTTCTTGTATCAACACATCAGCTCCCATGTGGCAGCAGAGCAAAGGCCCATCAAGCCCAGCGCCCTCTCCAGCAAGCTCAGAAGTGAAGTGGAGTGCCTTTAACTGCACTGAATATGCTCAAAGGAGAAGCTGCAGAAGCAACTTGTGTTCTCAAGCACTAAAGTCAAGATCCAAATACTCTGAATGGCTAAACTTACCTCACTTTCTCTTGCTGGAAATTAACAGGATAGGGGAAAACAAGGTTGCTGAGTGTTCACAAATGGTTGACTAGAAAGATCCTTCCTCATTTATCTCAGTTACCTTTTAACACTCTTGTCTTTTTATTAATAAATACAATACACAGCATTTTCAGAAAGGGAAGAAAAAGTATTTTATCCTGTGCAAATTCCAAAACAGTGTAACTAGGCAAGGTCCTGCAATGCTTATAAACAGAAGAAAAAAAATAGCTAAAACCCCCTAAAATGTACATAAACACTGACACATCAGGTAAAGACTGTGGCAATTGCCTCTACAGTGAAACAAAAGTGTCCCATAACAGCAGCATTTCTTGATATTGGAAAAGAGTCAAGTAAGGCTGAGCAATCTCTTTTACTGTCTCAGGTCTTCATACCACTGACAGGTGATTTTTTTACCATTGATTTTTCTATCACTTGGAACTAATAGAAGTAGCTTAAGTGTCTAAGGCAACACTGCACCTTCCCTTAAGACTCTCTAAGTAATATCTTCTGCAATGGCTCATGAAGATGAAAACTAAGGACAGATATTCCTCAGTTTAAGAAAATAGGAAATAGTTAATTTTGTGATTGTGAACTGCAAACTGAAGCTACTCTGTAAGGTTGATATCTCAGAGGAAGCCAAGGAAAAGAAAATTTAAAGTGACTGTGACAGACTGATCTTTCTTTAGCTCTGATAACGTCTCTGCAATGGCCAGAAGAGACACAATGCTCTGACATAATTTTCTAATTGATGTAAAAGTAATTGTTTTCTACATAATTATTTAAACTATTTTTAGAACTACTTGGGTTGGGATTTTTTAGTACTGCCAATGCTGTAGCGGACATAACATCACAGGTTTTGGATGTAATTCAGAAGTTCTAAAATAAAGGTTGGCAGGAACAACCCAGGAAAAAATCTGAGCACAAAGAAGGAAATAACTAGAGTGGGGGTGGTGTGGGGTGAAGAAGGATAAATCCTTGCATGGCCAGGATGGGTTGGGCCCTACATTTTGAAAGAAAGTGAGGGATGGCAATACCTTAAAACAGATGCTTTGGATATTTTGCTCTTGAAAGCTAGTAGCAAACTATAACAAACAGTACAAAAACCTGAAGCCCAAGATCTGTCAGTGCTGCAATACATCCATATATGTTACAAAACATTCTAAGATGCAATAAAACTACATCCTCAGCACATGCTGGGATGTGCAGACCATATATATACGTGTGTGTGTATATACAAACATATACATACACATATATTTATATACATATTAAAATATACATATATATGTGAGAGATTACTCCACACTGCAATAGAGCTACACATTCTAAATAATAAAGCAAATGCCATTGCATAAGATGCATTTTTTTTTATATCAAATAAATACTCCAGGCTGAAGACAGCAGTTTGAGGAGAAGTAAAGAGATTTAGTTTACTCCTTTGCCAAGCATTCAAAATACCTTATGGAACTGCAGAACAACATAGTTCAAGAATCTTTTATAATGTTGGCTTTGCCACTAGTACATTGTGATGCATCTAAACAGATCCCCCATGTATTCAACTGACTCAGAACATGAGTACTCAGATGCAGAGGTACTCAAAGCTAGGTCTGGAATCAGACACAGCATAGCTATATCAGTGTATTATGGTATCAAGATAACTGGGCCTTTTCAAAATACTGCATCACAATCAGATCAAATACTGTAATGTGATCTAATTTTACAGCTTCTTTCTAGATCATAAGAATAAACAACTTTGTTACAAAGACAGTATTATCATTGCATGTTTATTTCTAATATGTAGTCTCTTACCTCACTAGCAGCATATGTGTATAGCACCTTATTTTTTATAACAAACCAGAGGTGTTTCCATGGTTTCTTACTGCCCTTAGATCTGTGTAGGTAGCCACTCATTGTAGAGTCTTCTGTATTTGCTGAAACCTGAAGAGGAAAAACAAAACAAATCATCAAACCCTAAGAGTACAAGTTTTCACAGTACGGCTTTTTTTTTGTTTTGTTTTGTTTTTTTAACAGATTTCCAGAGCCCTGCCTGTCAGAGACTCAAATTCTTACCTGATCTCAGGTTAATGTTGCTCACTAACTCAGATGGATGAAAGAAAAATTCTTTTGTCTACTACCACCTATCTGGTCTGGAAGAGGGGTTCCCACAGGCACTAAAGTTGGAACTTAAATTGAATGCAACAGGGCAGAGAGAGCTGAAACACTGAGGACCATGTACAGCTGGAGAACACAAGTTCCTATATAAGAACTTGTGCTTGGGTTGGAAGAGACCTTAAAGATCATCTCATTCCAACTCCCCTGTCATGGGCAAGGACACCTTTCCCTAGACCATAGATGGCTCAAAGCCGTGTCTGCTCTGATCTTGAACACTTCCAGGGATGGGGAGTCCACAACCTTTTTGGGTAACCTGTTCTAGTTCCTAACCACCCTTATAGTAAAGAATTTCTTCCTATAATCTAAACTTACCCTCCTTCAACTTATGAAGGGTCCCCTTTGTTCTATCACTACATGCCCTTCTAAAAAGTCCCTCTCCAGTTTTCTTGTAAGTCCCTCTTCTGGTACTGGAAGGCTGCTCCAAAATCTCCCTGGAGCCTTCTCTTCTCCAGACTGAACAATCCCAAGTGTCTCAGCCTGTTCTATTAGGAGAGGTGCTCCAGCCCTTCCTCAGCTTAGCAGCCCTCCTCTGGACTTGTTCCAACACAGAAACACAGGGAAGCAAGAAAGAAATTACAATTTCAACTATATCTCTGAATCACAGTCTCAAGGGTGTTTATGCACATTACACACTGCTTCATAGTTCATGTCCCTGCCTATTTAAAACCAAGGCCCAAATCACAGTTAGAAACACATTTTGACTTTTGATTCTAGGTGAGATGGTTAAAATCAGGACTTTTTTTCTACTCTTAATATTGATGGTATAATACCAAAAAGATACAATTTTGACCAATAAAACGCTTACTTCTTTGAGGGCTGCAGGAATTTTTTTCTGCTTTCTTCCAGAGGGAATACTTTGTAATACTGTAGACAAGGCACTTGATGGAGATTTATGGTTGACTGGGGATCCACTCTTAGGAGTGCACTGGTTATCTAAAATGCACAGGATGAATATATTGATTTCATGTCACAGATGACTAAACACAGGCAATTCATTCTTGGACTTTTCCTCTTAGAAACAGATGGCATTTTTATTCAGATTACAGTGAATTTAACATGATTACAGATTAGCAAATCATGTTAAATTCAGCACTGAATTAACTTTTCAGTGTTATCATCAACACCACAAGTTAGAATTCCCCAAATCACAATCATACTAAAAAAACCACAAGAAGTTTCAAACTAAACAAATTTATCTTGTTTTCAAAGTCTTGTTTTCTTGTTGTTGAACTGCCTTTGCTCATAAAATTAAGTCTTAAAAATCCCATCCAATTTTTACAGCTGTCCTCTATGTTGTATGTACTTTATCTCTATCTTTCAATTCTTTACATCTGTTAACTTTGCAACCTTATTCAATAGGGATGCTCCTCTTCCAGCACACACACACTTCTGGCATTCCCACCTCCCAGAATGTGCTGTCTTTCTCCACTGCCACAGCAGTGCCACTGCTTCATCTCTCTTGGAAGACTTCTACAGCACTTCACTTCTTCAAAACCCCTTTTTCTAGCAACACCCACTACTTTTTTTTACAGCTGCGCCTGGAATGAGTGGTTTCATAAAGTCTGCTTTTAGAGTTGTCCCTGAACTCGGTGAGGCTCTGAAATAATGAGCAGAGCAGGAGAGCAATGGCATTGCAAGCTGTACTGCACCTGCTCCCCAGCCCTCTTCGCAGCTAAAGGCAGCTGCAATTGCCTGCAGCACAGCAGCCTCTAGTGCCCAGCACACACACCTGCAGGTGGTTCAGACAACGGCCTTCCCCATCACCGCGGGCTCATGTTGTCATTTCCAGGGTTATCCCTGCTGCTTTCCCCCACATCCCCATGAGAAATGTCACCCCAGCACGCTGGGATCCATAGCTTTATTATTTCACTGGGCACTACAGATTTCCTAGAGAGCTGGTGTAGCACTGGAGCCTCTGCCAAGGGAAGGGCAGCAAGCTCTTTCAGTCTGTTTACAGCTCATTTGTGTACTTTGTACTGAAATATTTTGACTTAATTCACAGCAAGTCCTGTGAGATGGGACTGGATTCCCATCTCACTGGGAAGTACTTCCATTGATTTTACATTTCCTTCTACATAGTGATATGAAGCTTCTTCAAAGAGATGTATTAGAGTTTTCTCAGGATGAGGATACTGATGTTGGACCTTGTTGCTCTCTAAGCAAATGTTATTAACCATTAGGCTATCCAGCCATTGCTTTCCACTAAGCACCACATTCTCTGAAAGTGTTTCAATGAGGTGGTGTTTTATGTTGAATTCCATGTTGCCAGCGTTCAGTAGGCAATGGTTAGGAGGTTTTTTTCAGAACTGAGGTACAGATATGCCAGATCCTTGAATTCCATATGAGCTGAGGCTTGAGAGTAGCTTGAGGCCAGTTTATAGAACTGAAGACACTCAGCTTCAGAAAGATGAAGGCCTATGTCTCTACAGAGCCCCAGAACTTCAGCCACCTCAGCAGCTTAGCTGGCAAAAATGAAGTTTACAGATATACAAGTTACAGAGTGTAAAAGTACACATGAACCCACTGGGAGAGGTCAGGATAAGTTGTAAGGATTCTAATGTACACTTGCATCCTGTAATTAATGAAAATCAATGTAACACTCATTATCTCAAAAGGAAAGCAGCATAAGCTACAGGTCATTACCACAGGGTAAAGGTATACATGTTTCTGGAAAGGAATAGCCAATGTATTGCAAATTCATTTCCTAGCTTGCTCCACAGAAACTTGTTTGACATCTTAGAATCTCAGATGCCTATCATTTTTCAGGCACAAGCAGAATTAAGCACTTGAACCCAGCAGTAAAGATGAGGCACACACATAACCACATTAATAAAGGCCACAAAAGTAACACAGCTTGCTAAGATTTTCTTTACCTTGCTTTTGTAGCTCCCTAAAGCAATGATCACATACTCTTGCTGGCTGGTTTTTCATATAGTCTAAGCCATGTTTGTTTGATGAACAAGCTTGACAGACAATCTGGAAACAGAGAGAAACAGATAAAAGCATTATTGTACATGATGTGCACTTGTAAATCACCAAATACCCAAAGACATTCACTTCATCACTCTTAAGCCAATAAAAACCAGAAATAGGCACTATTTTACAGTGCTGATGTTTTAAGATCTTGGCTTTTTCCTGTGTCTTTATGTTCAACATGATGTCCTTTCGTCCTCTAAATGATAAAAATTTAAATATTAAAAAAAAAAAATCAGTGAATTATGTGTCAATAAGCCAATGCTAACAGTCCATGAAAAACAAGTCTACTGTGTTACTGAGCTGTTTCAAACATAAATTTTCTGAAATAGCTGAAAAGCCATTGCTCTCTTGATGATTTCTTTACAACACAGATGTCTCAACTGCATTGCACTCTAATTTTTTCACTGGATTAAACAAGAAATATAAAGTTTATTAGATATAGCTTTCATAAGCTATATCATTTATATAAAATATAAAACAAGGTAGGTACTAACTTAAAATAAAAAAATCATTATTTATCTTATGAAAATTAGGGAGGAAGTTATTTCTTCATTTTGTTATCTTAAATGGCTACCTAGAAACAGAGACTAGACATAAAGGAATAAAGGAGGTATTTATTTGAAAGGCCTTCAGAAGAACACTCTGGGCTCCAGAGGGTCCTGCCTCAGTAGATCCCAAATGGACAATGACAGCTCACGAGTTCTTCACACTTTTATGTCAGCATCAATTCACCTACCAGAACCCAGCCAATGATGGAATTTCCCCAAGCTTGTCCCCCTTCTCCCCAAGATGATGGTTCACAGTTCTCGGGCCTAGGACAGTCTGGGTGTCCTTGGAGATCAAGCTAGAGAGGCTTTGTTATGTCTATCTTAGCATGGAGAACAGCACTTAACAAGCTACAGGAAACTTCAGTTACACTAACGGTACAGGATTTGAAAAATATAAAAGTTAAAACCTAAGGCATCATTTTCAGCTAACATTTGTGGATATTATGGACTTGCAAAAGCAACTCTAAATAGCATTCTGGAATGCAAAATAAGTGACATGTAGCACGCTGAAGGTTGAATACTGGTCTGTCGTTAACACCTGTCCAAAAAACCCAAACGCCAGTCCCCAAATCACCAACCCAAACATGTTGGTTCTAACCCACATAATTATGTCATAGTACAGGGTCACTTAGAAGAGTAGTTGGGGTAATGAGGCTCCACCTGAATGTCACACCAGGAACATGAATGACTGACAGAAGAGATACCTGACCTTTCCACATGCCCTGCAGTGGTGCCTTCTCCATGTCAGCGTGAATTCACTTGTACAGATCATGCACATCGTGGCTCTTGTGTCAGGGATCCAGATTGGAGCCTTTGATCCCAGAGGACTATCTTCTTCCTGTTTCTCCGGATCTGCCTGAGAGAACACAGGCACAATATCACTACATTCGGGGAAGAGAAATAAGACTAGTATTCATCAGTGATTACAGGATAATGCTACTGGTATTGGAAAGCCTTCTCTGATAAATTGTCATGGTCTTAAATGTTATCTATTCCATCAATGACCATTATAATGCAAGCCTCACAACAGAGATGCATTTAATGACTTTCAAGCTTTACTAGCCTACTTGGATCAATAGCTACTTTATTTTAAAATCTTTTCATTTCATCTTTCTGTGCACAAGGCTACAGAGAGAACTGTGAAAGCTGTTTTCGTTTTTCTTGAAGAAAATAATTTTAAATTTATGAAGTAGATAGCATTATGAAATATTCTGTTCTACCATCTGTTCAATTATTTACCATCCTACTTTATTATTCATCATGATATGTCTTGTTTCTCTAAACACCTGTGAGGAAATTTTATGTTCAAAAAGGGAACAAACCAACAATAATGGTGGGATATACCTCTTCAAGACTTTTGCTCGGATTAAATGTGATTCTCTTTTTTGTATATTCTTCAATCGACTTGGAGATAGCTTCTAACCACTCATCTCTTTCTGTAGCAGAACTGTTGGAGTAAAAAACCCACAAAAGCAATTTATTATTATTAACATTTAAAACTAAAAAGCAAGTGTTGATTAGAATTCCATTAACTTTATTGCACATTGGAGTAACTCTCTTGAAATTTCAGTTTACAGACCATCTACAACTCCTACAGAAATTGGCATTATTTTTTAACCTTTGGCATGGGTTAGTTATTTATGTTGACTAATACTAGAAAAGATTTCTGTTGCTGTCATGTGGATTCCCTCCTTCCCTTTCCTCCTTCCAAAATCCCTGTGATTATTTCAAGGCTTGTCTGTCATTGCTTCCCCCTCCTCCCACTTGAATAGCCTAACTAATACTTGTTTAAATGATGTTCCCAGAAGAAAGAAAGGTCTTTCCTCTTGAAAGCAACCTGAAATTTCAACAAGCCTTTTTTCTTCCCACTTCCTTCTGACTCTGAGTGGTTTGGTATAACCAACCCTGTGAAATTCTAAGCTTCTGTCAGATAAAAACACACTGACTCTTCTTCTGCCTTGTGCTCCTAACTATTTGCTCCTACCAGGTCATGCTACTTTCAGGTAATTCTTTTTTTACAAAACGTCTCCATTGGATGAGCTAACTCAAAGAGATAAACAGATATGCTTACTCCATCTCTTTATCCCACAGCTGGTGGATCACTAATCAAGTGCAAGGGAAGCATTAGGCTGAAGTGGCATGGCACGAGGAGCAGAGAGCACAAGGAGTACCTGGCACAGCAGGACCCTGTGGCTATACTGGATTATGTGAGTGCCAAAGTGCTTCTTCTGGCCATGGGCACAACACCATTTTCATAAATCCATGCTGTTCCTGCTGCAAAGGGCAGCCTACTGTCTCTTCTCTCAGCCACTAGGTCTTATTTTCAGTCTTGTGCCAGAACATAGAGAGTTATGCAGTGGGCTGGACAGGGAAACAAATCTGTATTAAAGCAAGCCATCAACCTGCCCTTCCTCTGGATCAATTTACTGACAAGGTAAATTCATCACAAAGCTGAACAACTACTTGGGCCAGCAACACAGAGAAGACTCTGAGCAAGGATGAAGTAGTTTTGCAGCAGAGGAACAGCTACTGTTTAACATGCCATGCCAGCTTAAAAAGGGCTTCTAAAATTTGAACAAGAATCCACTCCCAACATTTTTTTCTATTCCCCACTTTTTAATTGGTATAAAATAAATTAATTTGTTTAAACCAAGGAATTGAACACAAATATATAGAAAGGAAAGTTAGGGAAGAAGAAAGCAATGACTTGGAGGTCTAACACCAATTATTATTTAATGGTTTTGTAGGTGAATTTGGAAGCTTTTATCATCTTTGAACCTTTAAGTAAAATACTTTGAATGGGGTTATTGAATGGGATGAAACTGAATACTATACTGAATCAGAGAGGACAAATCTGGTAAGGTAAACACACATGAAGCCTGTGAGGCACAAGTTAAAAAAAAAAAAAAGATCTAGCATACACAGCAACAAAATCAGAACAAAAGGAGAGGAAATAAGATACATGCAAGGGCAAAGCAATGCATTAGTGTCTGTCCCAATATCTCACATAAAAACAGTAGAAAGCTTCAAAAGGACTGCAGAGAACCCCAGCAATGGCTACTACTGGCACATGTGTGTGCTGGGGGCACACATTGCAGCTGCTCAGTAGAGGTAAACATCTCAGTGGCCCAAGAAGGGCACTCAGAAATGAACAACAAGAAATTGTCTTGTTTCCAGGATCAGAGCTTTAGGGCACCTCTCCACACTGAGCTAGTCTTGCCTGACTGTCCTTAGTTAGGATAGGAAGAGATAAAGCTATATCTGCCTGGGGTAGCTCTTCACCAGCCTTACTGAGGGGCCAGACCATGTCAGGCTGGCATGATTGTTGCCAGGACCAAAGCTTTACTTCTGTACAGTGCTGTATCATGCAGATGCATAAGCTTCTTTTTCTGATGAAGAGATTTCTAGTGCAATTCTGCATTGCACTATGAAAAACAATTCACGTTCCTACAGATATCCCAGGAAAACTGAAACCTCAACCCAGACTAGATAAAGCAGAATACTAATGCAGTCAGTAAAACCAAACATGAAGTGACGAATTATCTTGTCTAGGCATTAATGTATATTTGTTATTAACTGGCCTACTTTTTATAACTAGCAATTTTTCACCAGCTTCATTTTTCACTTCCCTGTCTCTGCTCCCAGGATCATTTCAGAATCTCTTCTTTGATGTATACTCCACATAACGCTTATTATTTGAAAAAAAACCCCACAGAAATTAAATTTGTCTCCAGTGTCTTTAAAACTAATGTGAACAGTTTTAAAATTAAGATTTTTTTTTTTAACCATATAGGATCCAATAAGCTGTTAGAATGAGGCATCATTCAAAGGAAAATGTAGCCTGGGTTGACAAGATACAAATTCTCTTCTCATTTAGAATATTTATCAATGGAAACAACATAGTTAATTGGGAAAAATATATGCAAGCACCTGTTGCTGGTAGTGTTTTCCAATTGCTCCCCTCCTACACCACAACAGGCCCTGTTCTGGGGACAGACAGAAAATAACCTGAAAACTGTCATTTACATCTGAGGCCTCCAGCACCTCCTTTGTGCCACACAAATGCAATCTCTGTCAGTCACTGTTGTGTAACTTAGGGCTCTTGCACACACATGGCTTTCAGCAAGTATAAAAATAACAGCTGAATGCTCCACAAACAACAACAACACTTGCAACATCCACAAAACTAAAACAAAGAAAAGGAAATTCTAGCAGCCTTAGCTAGCAATATGAGGTTAATTCAAGCAATTTCAAGGTTAAGACAAAAGCATGTCACAAACTATGCCAAACTTGATGAGAATGTTATATATAGAGGTTTTCCCCTATGGACCAGCACATTTTTCCCAGGAGTTGCTTTTAATCTACCACTTAATCAGTTCATCAAAAAGACTAGTCTGTCCTGGTTTGTGGAAAATAGGTAGCTTGTACGTTAAGATGATAATATTTTCAGAAGTTCCAATGATTTTTTTACAATTTTTTAAAACAACTGAATTAAAAGTGAAACACTGTTTCAAATCAAGCAGAGATAAATCCACATTGCCTACTGCCATCCCCTGAATGCCTTCATGTGTCTGTGTGACATCCAGTCACCAAGGCACCTAAGCAGTACAGACCTGTTCAGATTACACTAGAGCAGAATCATACCCTAAACTGTGAAATGCATTTTTTCCCCGCAGTGTGCAGAAGAACTGTAAGAAACATTTAAATTTGTTGAAGAAATACAGAGTTATGCATTTCAAGTGTGTTGATATAAATAACTACTGCTCTGACAATTGAACTGCTTCCTTTGGCTTCTCTGACAACGTTAACCTTGGTCTACCCCTCAGCTACAGATACTGCTATCTTTGTGCATTCTCATGTCAGTATTTACAAGGTCACACAAAAAGCAGCAGTCTGCTCTTGCTCAGCTTTGCTAAATAAAAGAGAAAACATGTCTTTCTTCATTGGTATCAGCACTGTCACAAATGTCAGAACACATAAAACTTCAACTCAAGCACCTTCAAAACAACCATCCACAAAATCAGGCCTTTGCTAAAGGCATCTCAGTGAAGGTGACCAGATCTGCCTGGGCTTAGTGACCATACATTCTTTTGCTGTTACATAGAGAATTTGGTAATATGGAGCATATCAGTAATTTTAGAAGAACAAAAAAATATTGAAAAGCAAAGCCTAAAATGAATTAAACTGAAACCCTCTCAAGGAAAGGCAGTGCAAGGGTAATATTTCCATTTACTTGAAGTTTCTGAAGGTGAAAAAGCTAAGGTGAAAAAGAGGAACAAAACAATGGTTTTATTCCCTCTGATTTATTGATTCCCCCTATTCTGTAATCACTCTAGCCAAGGGTAACTTTTCATTGCACTAAGTGCAAAACAAGCTCTAAAAAGCTTGTGTGGGCTGTTTGAAATCAGACAGTTTTAAAGAGATTGTTCATTTGAAAGACTTACCTCGCTGAAAGAATGAAGGATCTCTCTACGCTTTCAATGTTCAGTTCATTCTGATATGCTTCCTGGCTTGGCTTCTTAACCTTCAGCCGAGAGAGAGAACTTCACATTCAAACTGAAATGGTACTTTTGTCGTTGCTTTGATTTTAATGCCTGTAAAATCTCTTACATTTTTATTGCAGAGGGGGTACACTGGAGAGAAAATACTCAGAAATAGGAAATCATATACCAGTCCAGAAGACCCAGCTACACTAAGATTACATGCAGCCCATCCTTTTATTTCAGTGGCCCTCATATAGATGCTGGACATGTACAGGGGGAATGAAGCTCAAGGGCTGCCAGACACCTTCCATACATGCCCAGGCATGTTGCCCTGTGAGCACCTCCTGCAACTGAGCAAGAAAAGGCACTGCTGCTGCTGCAGGATGAGATGTAGCCCACTGGTGTTCTCCAGAGTGGGCAAGGGCTGCACTATCCTGTTGAGCCTTCCGAGCTACCAAATTCCAAACATAAGGGGGCTTAAAAGTCAAGGGTGGGTCTGAGCCACTGCAAGACATCTGCTGGTGAAAGAGATTTTGTAGCTCTGCCTGTGAAACTTTGGACCTGAGTGCCAGATCTGCACTGCAACTAGACTTGGTGATTTTTTCTGACAGGAAGGGAGACAATGATTCCCAAGGCAATGATTTGTTGTTCCCATTAACTGTCATGTCAGTGACTGAGTCATTATATAGTGTGCATGTCCCTTATCATTAGCCAGCAGGGCTCAGGGCTTAACTTTGATGCTTTTAAAGGGCTCAGGGAGAAAACTCGTATCTTCCCTCACAGTTAGCAAATCTCTAAACCACAGAGAACTGATCCACCAGGATCTTACCAGGCAACAGTGCCTAATCTCTGGGTGTGAGCAATAAAAAGCAGTTAAAAGATAAAAGTGAGGCAGTCTAAACAAAATACAATACAAAAAATAAGTAGACAGACTGTTCCAGAGTAGGACAACACTGGGTGAAATGCAGCCTGTGGCAAGAGAATGTTTAGGAAAACCTAGAGAGCAATCCCACAGGCCACATTATGCAAAAAATGTTAAGCCTGTAGGATTGCTCTGGAACATAAGCATATTTAGTATCTCTTGCCAACAGTAAACACAGTTGCATTTTCAAAATCTGAAGACCTGAGTTTAGGTAGATTTGGAGAAAGGCTCACTTTAACAAGTGACTCACCTTCATTCCAGCCAACGACAGCATGTTGTTGAGTTTGTACATCCCTGACTGAACTGGAGTAGTATACAACAGGGCATCATTGAACTGTAATACAGAATGCTTTTTAATGACTGAAGTTTGTTAAAAGACAGATAATTTCAGACGCATTTTACTGGAAGTACAGAATTTCAGATGCATTTTACTGGAACTACAGAACTGCTACAGCACTGAGATAACTGTCCAGAAGGGCATCCTCTTCTTCCTATTATTCCACTTAGAATCCAAGAAACACTTTCATGTACTAATTTAGATAACAATAGGTATCTATTTATATCCTCCTTGTGTAAATACACATACGGCACAAGTAAACAGTGCACAGATGTCATAGAACAGCCTGTCTAAAGGGACAAAAATGTTTCTTGTGCACACAGGTATATAATATAGCAAACTACTTTAAAAGGATATTAGAATTTACCATTCAAACCAATCAAATCAATCCAGAAACTAGGAGATAGCAGAATGGATTAGCAATTTATAAGGACAAACTTAACCATACCTTGCAAATTTTACCAGTTTAAAGTGCATCTACTGTTTATTTTCTGGTCTACCAGACTCGCATTTGTTCAGTGCACTTACTGAACAGTTACTAAGACTTTTTCATTTTCTGTGCTGTTCAACTAATGGATTCAAACTTCATTTACTGCACACAAACAAATACCAAAACCTGAAGTGTCTCCTAAGTTTTTGCTATGCGATTCTTTGCAAAATAACCAAAAGTTTCAGTAGCCTTACTAAATCTTTACTACATGATAAACTAAAAAATCACTGTGTCTAGTGGTATGAATGCTAGCCTGTACGATTTAAATCTAAAAAAAAAACCCAAACCAAACAAACCCCTTGCCCCATAAAGCAAAACAAAGAAAATTCAGGATAGAGACATTGAAATTAGCTATCTGGTTGGTGAAGCTTGAGATAGCACCAGATTTTTGAGAGTATTTTCGTAACTGATATAATACATACTCCAGAACTGCCTAGGGAAGTATTTCTTCAGAAGAAGAACTACAAGACTACAGGACAGAATTCAGCCAGGACTGTGAACCAATAATGCCATACATTACAGGATAACAGCTGCTTTACTGTCTAAATAGAAGAGATAAACAAAAGGTTCAAGTGGAAACAGAAACTTCAGAGATGCAGAGAAGTTTCAAAACAAAGCACTATCTGAGACAGGAAGAGAACCCAGCACTTAACTTCCACCCAGTGCTCCGCTCAGGATGCACGTGGGCTCCTCCAAGGGGAAGGAGAGAGGAGGGAGAGCGGGGGAATAAGCAAGGAGGAGGGAGATGGAAGGAAGGAAAGGAGGGAGGGAGGGAAGGGTGCAGTACCAGCGACAGAGTTCTAGGTTTTAAGATCTGGTATGGCTAAGAGGAATGGATTAACTGTGTTACCTTCCACAGTACCACAGATAATGTATTCTCATGAAAGCCCTCAGATTTTAAATGAACGTTGTTCAAAACAGTACATTTTAGTGAGAAACGGTTTTCCATTAAAATTAGTGCATATGCCCCCCCATATTTAATCTCTAAATTAAAACTGATTGAATAGAACAGCAACAATTAGTAATTTTTTCTACCACCTGCAGTTATTAGTCATGTTTGCAGCGTAATGTTTTAACTTAAAATTACCCTAGTATAAGGCACATAGCAACATACGCAGCATCTTACCAGAAAAAACATTCGTGGTTGCATGACTTTTCGTGACAGCTTCATCAGTGTTCCCTCTTTCAAAAAGACCTAATAAAGTAAAACAAGAAATGCAAAACGTAGCTCTTTAAGGCACGAGCCATGTAAATGAGGTGACTTTTTTGTAACTATTATCATGATTATGATTATTATTACTACACTAGAAGTGCTGCACAAGTTTTGGGATTCAAGGTTCCCTGTCTGAGAAAAGCTGTTTATCCTTAGGTTTTTCTAAGAGTGAGTGTGGATGACTGCATTACAGTTTTCCATGCTGCACTTGAAACCATGACAAATACAAGGTTAAACCTGAGGACAAAAACCTGCCTGCAAGATCTGGCAAGGAATCATATTCTAAAAATTCTAAGTTTCCATCAGATAAAGGATTAAACACCCCACCCCGCCCATATGGAGAGACAGTATTTATTTGACTTTCAGAGCCTAATAATGAAGCAATGGACCAATTTTCTTCTTGGCATATTCCAGCATCAGTTTTTGCTAGCATATCATTATCACTTTCACTGCACTTTCCATGCAATCTGCTGAATGCCATGTGGGGCACCTACCCTTCCTGGCTGTACAATCTCATGGTGTCCATTTAAACTGTATTGGATCTGCATGAGTTTCTGGAAGTTATCCTATGGGGGAAAAAAAGCAGAAGGTAAGTACTTCCCCTTGCATTCATGACTTCTTGTAAGGAAAAAAAAGAGAGAGAGAGAGAAAGCTTTAATCAACCAGCTTCATAAGGCAAAATACTTACTCCCTGCTTCATGATGTCATTGGCATGGTTTGCAACTTCTATGACAACAGCTAAAGCATCTGAAAGATGAAGGAATGTTGTTTGGTTATACAGACCAGTTAGCACTGGTGTAGTGTAAAGCACAGATACCATACTGCATTTCCACATCACTCCAAGGCTGAAGGACCTTATTGTACAGTCACTGCATTCAGAAGAATTTCCCAAAGATCCCAGAGCAAGTCACTGCTTCAACCAACAGAGGCAATTATTTCTTACAGCTATTCAAAACAGTCCACAGGCATAATTAAATTACAATTTCTCGCAAAAAAAAGTTACTTACTCTACTTACAGCAGAAAAGTTAACAAGATTAACAGAGAGTGTGTAAGGATGAAGTTTTTGCCATTTCCCCAAATGCCATCAATGCCAGTCATGGAAGACTACCTAGAAAAATTATATAAATCTCTGCCATTTCTTTCTTTTGCCTTTAGTTTTGCTAAACCTCAAGGTAATGGTAAAGTTCAAATTTCTAAATGTCATACTGGTAATACCAGAAGAAAAATAAATCTCTGAAAAAAAGTTACTAAATATGAGCAATTTTATTAAGTACTGATATTTAATAACCAGCAACTCAACTGTAATATATGCTGAGGTGTAAGTACAAAGTGCAGTTATATAAAATGATTATGTGAACACAGTGAGTGTTCAGTCCAAGGATCCATCCCATACAAGGGTCTTATCCAAAATGCTACAATTTACTTAAATAGAAAAAAGACACTTAACTGAAAGCTAGAACAACTGTTCTGATAAATTGTAGTCTCTAAAGCATTTAGCACTTTCTGAGAAATTGAATTACAGTAAAGCACTTCAAAGAAAGGAATACATTTGGTTAAAAGTCCACAGAGAAGCCTACCAAACCACATAAAACCAAACCCTTGGGGTTTTTTCCTAGATAATCATTAGAGTATCAGTACTGCAGAATGGATACACTTCCCTTATTGTTGAGTCACAGTCAGAAAGGAAGTATGTTAAATGATAGAGCTTTCTGAACGGAAAGGTTCAGAAATTCATGGAGCCATATAAGAAACTAAACAGACGTGAACAAAAAGCTGCTCCTAAGCCAGTCGAAGGAGAATTTTTATACAAGATTGTCACAACCAAGGTGATACAAGCACAGTCAAACAGATAAAATACACAGCACATATCAAGCACTTGATCAAAATTTAAGTTTAGACATAGATGTCATGGCATCAAGCGAGCCTGCTGAAAAATAGCTGGTGGTCTCTTACTAGGAAATGCTGGAGCTGCTTCAGGCGAAACACTCTCCAGTTCCCACCCACATGGAAGAAGACTAAGCTAAATTCAGCTAAATTCACAAAGATAGGAATGACTACCTAATCTGCTCTGTTACACTTTCCTTCATCTTTCAGTTACTATCTACTAAAGTTACTAGATATTTCTTTCAGTTAGTATCTACTAAAACCTTAAAATTTTGTTCATTGACTTCAAGCAAGATTGAAGAATTTTAGAGAAAATTATACAATTTGCTGGCTATTGAAGGGAAAGTTCCAGGATCTCAGGACTACTTATAGAGCCAAGACTAAATGAATCTAAACAACAACATAAAATAATCTATAGGGTCAAAGTCCATAAACAAAGTGCTTTTTGGCAGGGAAGAGCATTCCACTTATACCACTTAGCTGAAGTAATGTATTAGCTGAAGTAATGTATTCACATGAAGGTCAGCAAGAAGAATTGTGCTATTTGGGTTTTTTTCCAAGAGTACTAATCACAACCAAACCTAGTCTCCCTCTCCACTCCTCCCCCTCACTCCCAGCCCCTGCAGTGGAATTAACAAAGCAAAGTCAGAACTAAGTTAAGCTTAATTATTACAAGAGAGACCTTGCTGAGTAAAGATGAGATCTTCTTTTCTTACCCAGGTTCTAAGATGCACTATCAAATACGTCAAATATCAAATAAACACTTAGTTGTTGTTGTAAGTTAGCTTCAGCTTCTATCTTTGATAAAAGAAGGGAGAGAAAAACACTGAAAGATGTAACTACATAAAACAGAGAAGCTGGAGAAACCACAAAGAAATGTGAAGTATATATTTAGGTTGCTCTCTTTTCAAGGGATCAACTATTTAATATGCAGTGCAAGTATTATTTTGTTCACAGCCACAAGAAGTGCAAGATGAACTTTCTATCTCTGGAAGAGCCATCAGTTAAAATATTTTTGGCTTGTACCTTCAACGTACTCAAATATGTCTAAGTGTCCTAAGAAATAAATTTACTCATATATTTCATGGTATTGTACCAGCAGACAAAGCAACCGTGGCTCAGGACATTGAAGGCACTCATTTGTTGAAGTTCAATCAACTACAACTGCACATCCCTTCTAAAGGTAATGGGTTTGCAAATGTGACAGGACCTCATGCAAATGAAATGGAAACATCAAGTGGGAGCATTTTTTGTACTGCTGAGGCACACTCTGAAGAAGGAAACAGCCTGAATGTGCATTGCATTGATACGCTCAAGTTAAACCACCTTAATCCTGTGCTACTATGAAATGTGTGGTCCTGTCCTCTTCATCACCAACTATTCCTTTTCACTTCCTCTGATCTTTCTCCCCACATGCAGGCAAACTCCTGTAAGTCACTTGTGTTTGTGCAGCTTCTGACAAGTCAAACTGGAGAACTCCTCAGGTTAAATGTTATCCATGGCAGCTCCTTGATCTTGTTCACTTCTGCCATATGGATGCTTGTCCTGGCACAAAGAGAGAGGAGGAGGCCAGAAAGGCTCATAGCTGGAGAGAGCAGGCTGCCTATTACAAAAGGTCTACAAATGGAAGCGACTGTCTCTTTCAATGGCAGTGCCCAAAATATCTGTTTAAACTGCCTGTGGAATTTCACTCTTATCTCTTGGTTTCAACTCAAGGGTGAGCTGATATGACTGCCAGCTCCAAACCAAACCTTTCTGAAACACAAGCCTGAAATATTTTAGTATCTCTGCTGAGAAACTTAGAACTAAATAGAAAACATTTCTTTTACTGACTTAGCATTTTGCATGCGTTAAAAATCTGGAAACATTGGTACATAAACTGTTATTTCTTTAAAGAGACATTTACCTTGAGTATCCCTATAGTCTGCTGATTCTTCTAAAAGATTCTTTAAATAATCTGTATGAAGAAAAAAATAATATAGAGATAGTTTTGTTAAATAAATAAACAACACCAGAAAGCAGTAAACCCCATCTTCTTCTTGGAAATCTGCTGTTCTGATCTATTACTTAATCTACAAAGATCTACTATTTCACCTTTTAAATCTGTCGAAGTAATAACAAAGTGAAAACTAGAATTTCCATCATGAAAGTATATCAGCAAAGAGATAGGTTACTGAAACAGTGATCTTCTCCAACGAAAAATGATATATTGTATACGTTATTCCAGAAAAAAACAAGCAAGTGAAAAATTAGTACACACTTGAAATCATGTACATTTAAGCTGATGCAAAAACTTTTGAAGATTATAGATATTTGTCTGAGCACCTAAACTAGTCTATGGGAGATAACTAAGAAGTAATCCATTAGAGAAGATCTGATTACAAATAATATTTTTCAGTAATAAAAATAGTATACTTCCTTCAATGTTCAAATAGGCATTTTCTGTTTTCAATGATACATGTCGTTCAACCACGAGATGGCACCCTCGATCCATTAAAGGCTTAGCAGTTTTAAAATCTATTTTACTTTGCTAAAATTAACTCCAAATGTATGACTATATAAGAAAACATCCCCCTCAAGTTTCCATTCCCTGGAAGAGTGTCTCATTCATCAAAAAGTGCAATACCCTGTCAAAGATTAATATAAATCTTATATNTAATATACATATAATTATATTAATATATATTATATTCTGTTGTTATATTAATATGTATCAGTCAACCATCTATTCTGTATAAGCTACACCTTTGAACTCCTTAAAATGGAAAGAAATCAAAACAGAAACATTCCAAGAGATATACATTAGATTGATAAAAGCTACAAATACTGATTTATAACTACCTTTTAAATGAACTATTAAGATTCTGGCAGATCTAATGAAAACTAATTACATGTAATGTAGCAAGCATTCAATTTTAGCTTCTCAGTTGTACAAATTTCACGTAGGAGTGAAATAATTCAACTCCCATATGCTTGCCCTACCCAAATTCATTCTTTCATTCAAAAAGGATCAGGAGCCAATTGTTCCTGCCTTCATAAGATGTCTTGCTTTGTGCGTGCCCCTCAGAGACCATTCAGTGTATTGTAATCTTTTCCTTATGCACAAAATTAAAAGGGAATTATGAAACATGTTTCTGCAGTAGAATTGCTAGGAAGAGTGAGAGAGCTTGTCACAGCTAATGAAAGCTTTGAGAAAAACAGAACTACAGGAAGAGTAACATATTTGGCACTGACATTTTACTGTTTGGCAGAGACCTAAGGGAGGATCCAAGGGAGAAGCATGAAGAGCAGGTTGGGGTGCAGGAAGAAGAACCAGCTGGGAGACAGGGAGGGAGCTCTGGGAAGCCTGACTAGCTGAGCCATGGGAACACTCACAGCTTTCTGCTCTCCTCAGAGTTCTGCCTGATCATTAGCAGGTTTTGGTTAACACGTGATCTTTTAAGACAAGTCGGACATGGCACCAAAACTTCTCCTGCTGTACTCCATCAATATTGCATCTTCATGTCCCTCAAAATCTTGTGCTGTAGTAGCTACCAGACATTCCAATGCAATATTTAGATGGACATGTATTGCATTTAAAAAAAAGTTAATCTTGCTTCACCTTGGGTCATGCTGGTAAGAGGCTCATATGAGGGGGAAAAAAAATTTAACAGGAGGTATTGTAAAAGGAACTGAGAAGAATTCACACTGCGTTTCATTTGGTTTAACCTGGAGGAACCTGTGATGGATACCACACCAGTTTCCCTCTCCTGCCCTGCCTGGAGGATGGGTGGTCTCTCAAGTTGGGTCTCTCTGCCATGTTGCTGAGGTCGAGCACTCTTTGGACTCCGGCGTTACGCCCACAAATTAAAACTTTACAATTGCAACTTGATCTTCATCATGCCAGCACAAAAGACTCCAAGGAGAATCTCCCAGTATAAAAAATGAGTCCCTACAGCTTATATAGAAATAAGGCTCCCAAACCACACACTCACCTCTACAGGCTGGGAACAAGAGGTAAGGTGGGTATAATTTCCTCATCTGTAAATGTACAGCTGGCACTCTAAGACACTGTCCCTGGTACATGAAGACATCTGATTTAACATCCAAGGTAATTACAGAGGAAACATAAAACCAGAGACCCAAGATGGGAACTAATTATTTCTTGGCATATTCGTGCTTTGTAACATGTTTTCCAAACCACCACCACTCAAACCCATTTTTAGATGCGTATTTTCTAGCATTTTAAATTATATCATCAGTGAAAAGAAGAGGGAAATTGAGATTTTAACGTAACTGCATTCATTTAGAATTCTGTATTTAAAACAGAAGGCAGTCTTTGTCTTACAAAACTGAAGCAGCCAATAAAACTTACAACTGTAAAATCATCGAAGTCATAAATAGGTAATTTTCATCTTAGTATGCTCTTTATCTGGTAAGTGGACCTCAGCTCACAGATAAAACTCAGCTTCAGAGAAGCATCAGAACAGATATTTTTAGTCTCTTCTCTGAATACACACTGGAAAGTCTGTGCTTACAACAGCTTTCTGGAGGTACTAGCATAAACTATATAGACAAGCTGATTTCACAGACATGAAAAATGTTGCAGTAAAAATTTTGCAAAAGTATTCCTAGATTAAATAAATACTTAAGATATTAAGGTGAAATGGCATATAATGTCTTTGCAAAAAAAAAAAATCCCCTCTGAAATGTGCTTCCATTATTCAGAATAAACAGACCTTAGTCACACCTCCAGAAATTCTTAATTCTGCTGGATACCCCAAAACACAACAAAAATCAACATAAAAGCACTCTAGTACTGTTCTTGTTATGAAAATTTCCTTATGCCTACTTCTACCTGAGAGCAGCCCCCAATTCTCTCTTCCCACTTGCTGAGGGCAGTGCCTATTACTTCTTCTGCTTAAAATTATCTTCGGCGTCATTAACTGCTTTTTGTCTTGGGTTGTCTAATGTAATTAAATTAAACTGAAAGCAATTGTTCCACAACATGCAATTGGCCTTGATTCTGTCAACTCTATTTCCAACCTGCAAAACTGCAGAGTGCAAAAAGGCTTATTTTTCATCCCACTCAGCCTTCCCTCACTATAACCCAGTCAAGGATAATAAAAGACACTCTCTGCTAACCTTTTGTTGTGAAAAGAGGAGAGAGGCTTATCCTATGACAACCAAGAGCCTGTTCATATTGCACAGTCTTCAAGTCATCTACTCAAATCAGAGGTTTTTGGGAGAACAGAATCACCTCTCCTTCATTTCTCTCAGAAATCAGAGGCCTCTAATTAACATCCCCCATAAGCTATCTAATATTTACTGCATACAGCTCAGGGCCAGTATGTGAAGAAGTGGAAGTCCACTTACTGGGCTGGAGAAGCTGTATAATTAAAGAGAAACACTGCTGAGCAGTGCCTCTCCTTGGCTGATTTGAGTCCACCTGCTCCTGCTTTTGTTAGCACAGAAGTAACTCCACTTCAAAGCACAGCAACGATCTTGTGATGTGACCAAGTAGCAGCAGGTTACCAGAACAAAGCTGTCCCACTGACACAGAACATCTAAATAGGAAGAAATCCCTGCTGACTCAAGCCTGACAGCTTCGTTTCCTGGATTATTTTCATTCCGCTGCTCTTGCCCTCCTCCCCACAGATCCCCCCCTGTCTGCAGCCTGGGCAGCTGCTCCATCGCTGCATCTCACCCACTGCAGTTAAGAGATTACAAGTGTTTTGCATGTCCTCCAGATTTTCATATAGCACAAGTTTACAGAGGCATTGCTTGATCTTACATGGAGCTGTTGGAAGGTAACTAAGCAGACGGGTCATCCACAGAGACATGGAAGAGTCAGAACTCAAGGACAACATACATGCATGATAGATTGAACAGGCTGAAAATGAAACAGATCCAAAACAACACTCTCCAGCCCCAGCATAATTAAATTCTTGGCCTGATCTCTTTTATTGTTCACGTAGAACAAGAGAAAATTACTTTTCTAAATTTGCCTGCAGCATGGCAATCCCATTCCTTTCAACAGCATTTGCAGGTGTATTTAAAGTTAGGCAGCCACAGTAAGGTCTGCAGACCAGGCACACCCACAGTAACCCTCATCAGCACAGGATGAGGCTTTTTTCAGGTGTAAAAGAGTCTGTCCCAGCCACAGCGATAGCTAATCATCACGAGGAATTCCCCCTCAACATGTGAGATTTGTTTCAGTGCCAACCAACCCTGACATCTCTTGCTCTGCTGTGTATATTAACAATGGCGTTTGCTCCATCCTGACACTCTTTTCAACTAAACTGTTCCAATTAAAACCTTTGAACTTATCCAAGGCTACAATGATTTTGAAGTGTATAACAAGCTATACCACACCCTAAATCAGTATCCTTTTAAAATAAAGCAAGTCCCCAAATGCCATTTTATGGATTGATTTCTTCAATTAAATATCGTTAAGATTTTCCCCTATAAAGTATTCCATTTAATAAGAGTTCTCCCCTGTTTCACTCCCCCTTTTTTCAACACCTTGAGTTTAACGAGATTATTAAAATGAAAAAGTCAACATTAATAACTTGGTAACTGCTCTATAACACTTAAGTCTGTATCTGCCACAGCATCACTAGTCTAAGTACTTGCTGGGGAAATGCCAGTGAGCTGCTACAGAGCCAAAAAAAAAGGTCACAGAGCATTTTATTTTGCAGTTACTACATAAACAGAGGCTATTTTTAAACTGCTCATCAAGAAGCAATGGCTCTCAAAAACAATGCCTTAAGTATTTCCAAATCCTTACAGGAGCCATCCCCCTCTTACACCAAACACATCTCAAAATACTTCACAAAGGAGGCCTCTGTCACTGCCCTCCCTTTACAGACAAAAAACCCCACTACATCATGGAGATGACTTGCTCAAGGTCACCCAAACATGCCAGTGCCAGAGCAGAGTATGGAGTCCAGATTTCTTAGTTTCAAATCAGCTCCTCCACTGGCCCTGGTAGTAAGTTAAAGCACTTACTGGTGTACACTAGAAACATGTGTTTTACCTTTAAATGAAAATGAATTTTATAGACAAAACACCTGGGTGGGGGAGAAAGGGAGAAGCTACTTACAGAAGTTCACAGTTGCATAGATACCTTTCTTCTCCTAGCTCAAATTTTCCATACTGCCTTTTTCATTTGTTAAACCCCCATCCCCCAAAGAAACAAAAAAGCAAAACCCAAAGCAGAACAGGAGCATTCCAACCCTCTAAGGAAATGACAGGCTTCTATTACCACAGATTCAAGCAAAAACTACCACAGGTTTCATGTTTTCTATGTACTGTTGAATCCCCCACAGTGCTGGAAATATTAGGAGATTGCTTGTCTATCTTACCACAATCAATATTAACAAGGAAAGCCTCTAAACCCATGCCATGTTTTAAAAAGAGCTTCACATATTGTGACAAGCTTTAAGAAAGCCTCGCATATCTGAAGTCAGGTAAATACACTTTACAGATGGATACAACTGTCTGAAAACAGCTGTCCTGGGGCTGTAAAACCTGGCTTCCTAAGCCTGCAAAGAAGCTTGACTGTACCTGTCAACAGGAGCCTGTATTGGGGAATCCTCTGAACTGGCTTGAGCAGATAGTGCTTGAGGGCGAGACTAGCACAGCGGGGGCTCATCTGAAAGAAACATCCAAAATAAATAACAATTCCACAGCAGTCAAAGGTTCCAGCAGAAGGAAACATACCTACAAACAGCTACTGATTATCCTGGATAAGCCTTTTATCTTTGAAAAGTGCTACTGCTACAGTGTTAAGCACCAAACTACAGAGCAAGCATTTCCATGTGGAAGATAGCATGCAAAATCACCCATGCGTTAAAGACATGGGTAAGCACTCGGGAGATTCTAAACAGGTGCTTTGACCTAAGAGGAAGAGAGGTGAAACCTCCCAGAAATAAAGGAAACAGGACAGCAAGGACAACATGCTCCTTTGTGATTGCTGTCAGTGTCCACTAGGCAAAAAGGCAGAGAAGACAGGAGTGCTCACTACAGAGTTTTTAATTAATCCACACCTCTAAAGACAACACAGAATTAAAAGATCCATGCTTCAAAAATGCTAATTCAGTTTGCCTTGAAAAAAATATGAATCTGAAATATCAAGTCCTTCAAAAGGCCTCTTGCTTCTTCCCATCTCAAGCCAAGACTGCAGCAAAAAACCCACGACCAAAACAAAAACTGAGGACAGTTTCTAAAGTGGAGGATCACAACTGCTAAAAAGTCACAAAACAGGATATATCTTACAAAAGAATACAGTACCTCGAAGTCTTTGACTACTGAAGCAAATCCTGCATTCTTCTTACACTGTTCATCTAATAATGCAACATTTTTATCAAATTCTTTGATGTAAGTTGAATACATCTTTAGGTAGGGGCCCTTTTTAACAAATATATCAGCAATTCTTTGATGCTCAAGCCTAGAAATGACAACAAAAAAGATGGAATTAGAGCTAAAAATAGCATACATCTTAACCCTACAGCAAAACACCTCTCATTTTCAGAGTAAGATGTGCTAGTTTATGTTTTGAACAAAAAGCTTACAGCAGATAGGCACCCATCTCGCTTGCTATTCTGAAAAACCTTCTTAGGCACATGTCAACACACTAGTGTAAGATGACAACCACTTAATACACAGCCTTTTAAAAATGGTCTTGAACTGTTTGAAGACTTTAGTTCAAGATGGATTTCTGAGGAAACTGATCTTCAAACTTCAAACTCAAGAGCAAGTCTTTACCCACTGCAGTGCCTTTGTCAGTAGGTTTTTTATAGCTCCACCCACCAGTGGTAACTGAGAATGGTCTTCAAGGGGATGATGGCTGTCAATCAGCATTGTGCCTGATCGGTAGATCTAAGCTACCTCTAAAATGCAAATTCATCTTCTGAACAGCCTCTTTTTTCCCTAATGAAATCAGTGCACTTATCATGCTCATGCAGGGACCGGAACTTTCAATTAAAAATGAAATTTCAAATAAAAAGTGATTGCTACAAAAATGTATTGGCATGCTTTCTGGACCTTTTGGGATGCATCTAAATGACAAAAAAGCACAGCTAAATGAAAAATCATCTCCTATACTTCCAAAAGTAAACTCTGACATTTAGGAAAGTACATGAAACACAAACAAGAGTCAAACCGTGATCACATGGAGTCACATAAGCAAGCCTCCCGATAAATTTCAACATCAAAGGAGTGAAATCCCTTTATTGATAGTCACCAGTGAGATAATCGCTCCTCCAGTTCCCTCAGGAGGTCCCGATTGAGCTCATAGAGCTGAGGTAGGTAGTAGAGGATCTGATTCAGGATTCTGTCCTCAATCACTGGCTTTCCAAGTTGCCTGGAGGCATGCGACACAGCATCCCGGAAATCCTGTCGGAGTACAAAGAGGACAGAAACCCCCTTGCCATGAGTGAACAGCCTCCAAAGCACCAACACAGAGAGCACAATGGAGATCTCATTGCAGGCATTCCAGGCACTGCTCCCTATTACCAGAGGCGAGTCAGGTACCATCTGGGTTATGTTTTTCTGCAGCTTCAATTTGCTCCCCTGGGACTGCCTTAATCCCTTTGGTTTGACACTGGAGCTTTACTTTCTTGCTCCTGTATGCATAATATAGAAGTTGTTCATTATTTTTACAACATGCCCTTAAGAAATGTGTTGGTATTACTGAGGAGGAAACTAAGGTGGGCTAAACAAGGTTTGTATCTGCAAGGTATTGGAAGCCTTGAGTGTCTTCTTGCAAACTTGTAAGTCATCAAGCCAAACCGTTACATCAGCTAATGCAATCATAGTATCTTACTATAAAATCATCCTAGTGTTCATAACTCATCTACAAATGCCATTTTGGAAGATGTTCCTCTCTGACAAAAAGTAAGGTCAAAAAAACCTACTGTATGTAGCAGCTCTTCCATATACAGGAAAATTAACATTAACAACACAATGGGAATCATGAGATTTCAAATGCTGTCAATGATCAAAACCAACACTGACTGGTACCTTTGAAATATTTACAGGGAGGAGGAGAGCCCTACTTACTCTTGAAGGATCTCACAGCATTTCTATGCTAAAACCAGCTCCCAACAGGACAGAGCTGAGGCTCATTGGTCCTCAATAAACTATTTTAAATTAAAATCTTGATACCACACACATCAGCATGGCCAAGATTGAAACTTAGTATCCATTATACAAAGTATTTTCCCTATTCACAAGCAAACAAATATTTCAAAAAGTTTAGCCATCTAGCATTTCACTTGAAAAGCAACACTGTCTTAACTGGCAAAAAAGAAAATACAAATTAGGTAGTGTTACATATTATTGTGTCTCACATGAATTTGGGCCAAAAGATCATTAATACAAAGTAGCTTTTCTGGAGTTTACAGTTAATTAAACCTAGTATCACATGCACCATCTATAGGTATCCTGAAAAAGTGACCAAAAAAATGTTTTAAGTACAATAATAAGTTATGTTTTAAATGTGCATGGGGATTACACCTGCCTTTGGAAACCTGTAGGATCCTCAGGTAGAGTAAAATAAACCCTTACTCCCCCTTTTTCCCCCTCCCCAGGTCTACTACTACAGCTATTACTAGCTACTCCATCAGTCCAGCATCTGGCACTATTTAGGGTCTCTCAAACTGAAGCTTCAACTTTCCCCTGCTCTCGCTCCTCATTACGTCAGCTCTGGGCAACGTGAGCTCCAGACACGCTTTCTTGGTTTGTGACCCTCTGGGTCATGAAGGCTGTGACTGGGCAGTTCTGACAAGAAAGGAGATACAGGGCACTGGCTGTAACAGGGGAAGGCTGAGAACTAAATGCAAGGGAGTTAAAAAACAGATGGCGTTATTCATATGGAAATGTTCTGGTTTACATCCTCTGTGCAGACTAGTGACACATAGGTTAACTACCAGCTGCATCTTATGGGTTTTTCTGACCCTGGGGCATTGCTTAACACTGAAATGATACATGGAATTACAATGGCAAAAGCTCAAATGAGGCATTCTGGAGAGCTTCATGCAAAATGCATCATCGTATTATGATAATATTCTTCCCCTGCCCCTATTGTATGCACACACAATATACTGTATGTACTTTGCCATAGGACGAGGCAAGAATTTTTTTTGAATGTCATAAGGCTACTTGCATGATAAAAAGCAAAGCAGTTCTGTCTGCATGTAATCAACAACCCAGGCTTTCCCCTGACCAAACAACAAAAGGAGAGCAGGGAGCCAGGTTTAAGCACCACTAGATAACGCAGGAACGTCAGCTGTAGTTAAGAGCATTTATTTAACTTCTAGATACAGCATTCAAAGAGTCTGCAGGGCGTTTTTCAAACACAGATTTGGTTTTTCAACCAGCTTGACCCAAAGTCCATCAGCTTCATGACAGTTTACAGATTATGCCATGAAAGGCTTTATCATGAAACAGCCAACCAAAACTTTACTTCATCACCCCCTATGTCCCCTTCCACAACTGAGAAAACTGAGGAAGTGCTGCAGAGAGGAAATACAGGGAAGACAGATAAAGTGGACCTTTCAAATTTCAAAAGCCTGCAAAACAACAAGAGCTAAACTTCAGTGCTCTTCCTTTCTTTTTTTTTTAATTAGCTTCACTACTGACTATGCATTTGTCACTGTAATCATATTAAGATTTATTTTTAACCTGGCAGTGGGTGTGAAGTAGCTGTCATGCCAAGTTCATCTTGAGATAAACTCAAGAGTTGAATCCAGAGAGCACATGCCTGGGATCGGGGGTGGGAAAAGAAAAACAATGTAACAAGGTTGGAATTAAGAGTGCTTACTCTTGAAGGTACCAGCCTTCTGAAAAGTAATTTCATATCCAAAAGGACAAAACATAGATCAGGTCTGTTTTAATTACCAGAGGTAAATATGCGAGTTTACAAGGTAAACCCTGAAATTTCACCCCAAGGGGTGGAAGGTATTTAGATGACAACTTTTAATGCAAATAGAATCTGCAGTAAAAGTAGTGATTTAAAGCACCAGGACCTAGCTCCTTCTAAACTTAAATCAGTTCACTGCTAAATAAAAGGAGAATTGCTCTTGCAAATAATACATACATTGCTCTCATATCTGCACATGCCTGCATGATGTGATTTATATTATGAACATATTTAGCACATTGCCCTACATAAAACTGCTGAAAAGCACTGCTTTCATCAGCCTGTTCAAAGGCAATCACCTAGGCTGTCCTAGAAATTATTCTGTTTGAAGAAATGCAGCAATCCATTACAAGTGAATTTTAAAGATAGATTTTCTAATTAAAAAT
>VZTN01001891.1:23266-59795 GCA_013400515.1 Erpornis zantholeuca | reverse complement strand
GAGAGGCAAAGGGCAATTTTAGCTGTAAACCAAAAGAGGTACTGAGGAGACTAAAACCTTGCTCAGCTGCTGACTGGGTCAAGTGCACCTTCAGGTATCTAATAGCTCAATGGAGATAATTTCAAATGGGTAAAATTAAAACTTCTTGGAAATTTAACAGGAAGAGAAAGTAGTACATAATCTAAACATAGTCACATTCTACTCCTAAAGCTTCAACCAATATTCACCTTGGATCTGTTCTCCCAGAACATACCATCAGCAAAGCAAAAGTAAGTCATAATCCCTTCCACTGAGGTACAACTCCCAGCCAAATACACCTGCAGGTAGCTTAAATATCGGTTTAATTTAAAGAAAAGAAGTATATTTGCACTTGGATGCTTTTCAAGCACACACACATAGACATCCTATGACGAAGGAGGAGGGAAGGGGAGGAAGTTTCACGACAGCCAGGCTGCTAGATGTGACAAACTGTAAACATGAGTGCTTAGGAATACAGAGGATTTCAAATAGTTTATTTAAATAGGCACTCCTAGCTAGAGTCAGACTCTTAGCCATAAACTGCTAAGTTAAACTACAGCAACTATAGTTAATCAAGACTATGACTAAGTGTGGATCATGACATTTTTCAAACATATGCCATTACTTTTGGAAAGCTGCCAAGCACTTCCACACCTTTTTTTTCTCAGATAAAAAAATAATTTGTAAGTCTTTAACAAAGTCACGTAATTAATTTTTTACAATAATCAATGATTTGACTGTGACATGTTCCCAGAATGTTATTTCAGGCAATAGGCTGGGTAGTAGAACAATATTTCCTTCTAAACGAAAACTATTTCATTAGTCTTCTTAGTAAGAGGACTACAGTTGCAACTCATTGTCAAATGTCTCAGCAGTTCTAAAGTACTTCAGGGACAAAAAAATTCATCAACATATTCACCTCAGACTGGTCAAATATTAAAATTTTGCAGATAGAGAAAAAGGAGTTGGAGGTTGAAAGAATTTTTCACAGGCAAACAGTAAGTTAGTTGTAAGCCAGAACCAGAGGTCAGAACTTTGCTCCAAAGGCCATAGCCATTTTATTTTTCATTACATTCTTTTTCCAAATCTACAATGAATTATTTTTTATAATACTTGGCTACAATACACATCAGTCTTTATAGATACATGAAACTATATATAGTTTTTATATAGAGAATTTTGCAGTTTTCTTCTGAAAAATGGAAACGTTAAAGCAGAATTTTTCAGTCTTGTAAGCGTCTCTGGAAGAACACACAATAGAAAATGATGCTTGACCTCTTATCTGCCTTCTCCAATAAGAGGTTGATCTTGTAGCTGCAGAAATGCTAAGAGGTGCCTCCTTACAAGTTCCTACTTACTTAGTCTCAGACTCCAAATATGGACAGAACAGAGGTCTAAGTCAGAAGCACAGATTTAAAGGCTCAGGCAAAAGCCCACAGGCCTAAGCTTTTCTTTTCACACAGCAAAAAGTTACACACTAAGCCTTGCAGCGGAAGGAGTAATATCAAAAAACCAAGTTTCTCTGCTGGACCAGAAGCCTTGCTGTTTACACCACAGCAGTAGGGGGGAAACAGAATCAAGAAGGGTGGAAAAACAAAGAGAGCAAAGGCAAAAGAACAAAATTAAGAACAAAAATGTACTACAAAAATGACAACAAATAAGCCAGGCATCTTACCCCCAGTGCCAGGGTGCTGTGAAGACGTCCTCTCACGCATGCAAAGCAAACCATCATCTCCAAAGAATTCCACCACAAAGACATACAAAGGGCACCAATCCTGCCTTACTCCTTTTCCAGGAACACTGGGTGTTTATTAGGCACAGGGCAACTCAGAGAGAAGTGATAAATTTGTTTCTCTTATGTCACATGTGTTTTACACTCAGTTCACTGTTTCTTTTTTCTTCAAGTGTCCTTAAGGAAAGAAGTACTTCTCCCATATTCTCAACCCTTGTTCACTCTCAGGAGTCAATGCAAGAACCATCTTACAAAGATGCATACAAAACAGATAGTTTGATTTAAACTCCTTTGTTTCTAGGAGTTTCTAAAAGCATTTTACTGGAATCTTGTCCCCTAAAATAATAATAAGGTAACAGAAATGCAGAGAATTCAAAATCACATCTAATGTTTGTTTACAGCCTCAAGCAACCCCATTTGCTGTGTCTGTTTGGGACACTGTGTCCTGTGTGCAAAGGCAGGTGAGTTCCTTCTCTCTGTTATGACCAGCTTGTTTAGTATTTATAGAAGTGTCACCAAGTGTTTATAATTTTGCAGCAGGTCTTCAACAGAAGCAGTCAGATGTACTTGTAGTGTGCCGCAGGGTCCACACAGGCTGGCACCCTGGTATCTTGGAAGCATTGCTCCACCTAACTTGACTTTGTCAACATAAAAGAAAAAAATGCTAAAAAAAATTCAGTAGTACTTGTAACCAGTTTGCAATCACAGCCCCACCTTCTCAGCTGCTTTAGATTCCACTTCAAATGCTCTAAGAAGAAGCAAAATATAAAGCTTTTTCTTACATCAACAGTTCCTTGGTGCCATGTGATGCATTTAGCTGACCTTGGTAAAACATACCGAGGAGAATATTATTCATTTCAGATCATGGCTAATGGAATTAGTCACTGAATTTCAAGTGGAAAACTACTAATAGGTGGCTCAGAAGGTGCAACAGAGCAGCCCCCAACCAGCCAAATCTTTATTATGGGTAAAAGAACCCAGTCTGGGGAGACTCTGATTTCTAATTCAGAAATTTTACAGAGGTTTCTTGACAGGCAGCCAGTAATCTTGACACTGAAGGTACTAAGCCAAAGTGCACATGAAATAAAAATGTTTTATCAGCATTAAAATACTATCCATAAGAAATATATTATTAAATCAGCTGATTTGTGAGTGAAAAACACAGAAATCCTCAGGCATACCACTCTGTGGAAATAAAAAACTGGGTGTCTGCAATCTTTCTCAGCTATGGCAGTTTTTATTTAATGAAGAATGCACACACACACAGAGGCTCTAAACCAGTGCCCTCTCTGACAAGGACACTCACCAAGGTTCCTGCTGCCTGTCAACTGACAAGTATTTCCTCAACTCCCAGCCTAGAATCCTCCCTCTTAGACCAAGCTGAATACATGTTGATTGTTACTGCTAGCCAACAAAAACATTTCTAATAGTTTTTATTTGGCAGCTAGAAACTAGCAGACTGTCATGAATAGAGTTGCAAGTTATCCATTAAAGGAAAAGCAAAACACATCCTACATCACTGCTCATTTACACAACTTTTGGGGACAGCTTTTAAGTTTATCCTAGAAACTTCCTTAACGCTCTACTCTTCCTTCCCTTTCTCATACTGTTCTTCTGCTTGCCTGCATCCTCCTTACCAACAGCCTTTCTTCCAGTACTGCACATATTACCTAAAAAACTGGTACACTGAAAAGCAAAGACACCTTTAAAAAATAAGTTAAATGTCTGAAAAATATGATAATTTAAAATTATATAGCTCAAAACTTGCCTAGAACAACTCTCTTTCTTTAACTAATATTTGAAATTGAGTTCTGTATCAGAAACCATGTTGAATACAAATTACATATTGGCTGCAACTGACTGAGCCACCTCTTAAAAACCAAGTTTTAACAGAATCAGAAAATCAATTACTAGGAGGAAAGCAAAAGAGTAATCAGCAAATCAGAGTAGTAAAAAAAAATCTCTGTATTACAGGACTGTATACAACCATCTATAAGAGCCTTTGTTCCCAGTTTCCCAGAGTGAGCTTCTCAAGAGACCGAGATAGATCAGTGCATCTGTTTGCAATATAACCACTCCTACTGCCCAAGCTAAGAACCACTATACTTGCACTTAAAAGAGTGACAAAATGGTACAAACACATATCATTTCGAGCTTGACAGGAAACACACAAAATGAAGCTAGAGAAAGAAAAATTCTTCATTAATTTCCTATCACCACCTTCAACAGAGCACGTTTTACAGATTACTGATCTGCACAAACACGGATTAAATAATTAACCCTTGTTGTGTACAACACATTGCAGGTACTACAATCACAGGTGTTATCAGAAAGCAAACATCTGTCAGGGAACTGCAGCCTCAAAAAAATATGCTGCCATGGTGATGAATGCACTTTTAGAGTTATTAGCTATTAATTGGATTACTTCAGGAATATGCATTTTAATGTACCATTTCTGAAAGTAAATTGTTCCTGCCTCCCCCCACCATTTAAGGAGTTATTCCTACTAA
The DNA here is from genome assembly GCA_013400515.1 of Erpornis zantholeuca. Classification (NCBI taxonomy): domain Eukaryota; kingdom Metazoa; phylum Chordata; class Aves; order Passeriformes; family Timaliidae; genus Erpornis; species Erpornis zantholeuca. The sequence goes on along the minus strand of VZTN01001891.1, from coordinate 55,535 downwards.
AACCTTTATTTTTGTTGCTACATACAGCCAGTTTGTACTGACTTATAAACATGATCCTGATTAACATAAATTGATATACATTCAATTTCCAGTATTCAGTATACCCACACTCAACTGGAAATTGAATAAATTATTAATGAGATCCAGAAGGAAGAACAAAAACGTTCATCCATTATGTAAAATGTGAAACTTTAAAGTTCAGCTTAATTAGATTAATTTTTATATTCTGAATAAGTAGATGGAACAGAAAAAAAGGCGCAGTCACTACCATAAAGCCTAAACATAAAACTTTAATAAATTAAACAAACAGAAGAGGAAACTGCTTTTTTTTTTGAGTACTTACAATGTGTAAGAGCTTTAGCACATCCACAAACCTATCAGAAAAGCAAGAAAAAGCAAACAGTTACATTTTAATTGCCCAGTTAAAATAAATTGAGTAGTTATTAAGTTTAGCATTGACACTTACACTTTCTCTGAGCTCATGATCTCCTTGGCAATATGGTAAACCTTTGTTTTCTTTCCAGCTGCCTTACTCTGCAAATAAAATTATATGTTACACTACGCACCTACTAAAACTGTCATAAAGATCACTTCCAGCTATTAGTTCCTTAAATTCAATGTAATTATTTGATAGTTACTTCTAAGAAAGATACTTCATACTGCTTTGAAATCTCTTGGCTTTGACACCTTCTAGTTTTTCAGGATCTGTGAGGAAATCAATTTAGCTTGTATCTGGAAACAACAATATTAGCTAAGAGAAGCTTTTACAACACTGTCAGCCTTTTCTTTTAATTCTTACAGGACGCACTGAAGCCCATAATGAATTAAGTGCTAGCAAACAACGACTATTGTTTAGAAAAGTACTAAAGTACAGGTGATATTTCTGTATAATTTGATTCCTTTTTTCTGATTAATACAACAACAAGTAATTACAACAAGTAATATTTGCAGTGAACTCAAATGTGTTTCAGGAACATCTTAAAAGATACACACTTTTTCTTTATGGAAAAACAAGATGACAGGGAAAAAAAATCACATTGAAGAGAAAAGCCAGTTTCTGACAATCTACTAATGGAGCTGCTAGAATACATAGCAACTGTACTCCAAAGACACAGAAATGTGAGCCTTGTCATCCACCTGAAACACTGCAGAGATGATGCTGCGTTTCATGAGCACATCTGGCTTCCAAAAAACCAAAGGCACTGTCCAACATCAGATAGAGGGACCAAGTATAACAAAGCAAATGGGGCAGGCATCTGGATGCAAATGTGCTTGCTACACAGTGTAACTTCCATGTACCATTTCCCTCAAACAGAACACCTTTCTCCAAAACAGCTTGCATGGTTTGCCATATGCTTCTCTGTTGCCAGCTGTCACCACATCTATTCCACATTCAGGCTTTCTTTTTAATGGGCTGCAAAGAAACAGAGGATGAGGAGCCCCAAAACACCAAAAGGATATACAACTCAAAAGAGATGGAAGTCCTGGGAAGGCTGTATTGAGTATGGTAGTATAATATGGACACTGAACAGTTTATCTAGAAAATCAGATTATCGGTGGCGTTTTATCCACAAAACTTTGGTTCATAAGCATTAATGCTGCAAGATTTCTCTGGAGATTTAGTTCTTCCCCAAACTGATAAATAAATCTCAAGTGCTGGAAGTTAAACCATGGAACAGATAATACTCATAGGTAGATTTTAATTATATTGCTATATTAAAAAAAAAACCCTAAATCCACATTAATTTTTTTCATTGGAATTCAAATGACACCATGCCTAATTGGTAAATTAAAATTAATTTCTAAATTAAATAATTTGGTATAACACCACATATGTGCAAAATACAGTATTTATTTTATATATTATATAGACAGAATCTGCACTCAGATCTGGAATTTTACTTATGAAATTAAACTTATTTCCAACGAACACTTCGATTATCCATTCAGGCGATTCACCTAGTCTCAGGCCTCTGTGTCTATTTAGAAAGCACAGCTGACACACTCCCTACAAGACTGAATTCACAAGTCAATTATGCAGAGTAAGGTATCTGCCCATCACTGTAGATGTGTCATGTTGCAAATGAGATGAAAATTAGTATTTTGAGAACAAGATGCTACCGCTAAACAATTACAAAACGAAATACCAGTCTGTTTTCAACCCCATTTGAAAGACTTTTCACATCCCAGCTGGCGCTGAAAGGGCTGCTTTGCATTTGCTCAAAGATACTCTGGCTCTCAGAGTCTCTAATGGGAGAACCAAAGGGATATAAATAAGGCTCTCCGGCACAACACTGGAAAGGAGCTCCATAACTCCCCTAACAGATATAAAGCATCAGAACAGCCAGATGCTTGCGGAAAGGAAAAATAAAACAAGCCCAGCTGATGACCGAGGCAGAGACTGCTTCATTCTCCTCAGCAGCTGCTCTCGCTGCGAGGAGCTGGCTGTTAATTCCCAGCTGCCGGCCGCACGTGCCGCAGGCAGCTGAAGCCAGCGACAGCAGATGCCTCACAGCAAGCACTGAATTACTTCATAAAACCTGCCTGAGAACCCTCCTAATGGGGACACTTTCCTGTAAAATGCTGTTGTGAAAGGCTGAGGGCATTTCTAGAGGCACGCAAGGTAAGTTAGCTTCTATATGGATACAGTCTTGTTTAGTTTCACAGGAACAAGCTTTTCCCTTGAATCTATCCCTCTCCCAATTTATTCCTCTCATTTGGTTTAACAATATTCAGGCCAGACACGCTAAGTCTTGTTTTCCAGCACTAAAAAGTTTCATTGGGTTTTTTTTGCTTATCTTGTTGGAGCTTTGGGTTTGGGTTGTTTGTTTGTTTTAAATTATTTTTAAGGAAAGGAAGCAGATGTAACTACTATCAAAGGAAACAGCTGCTGGGACTGGTGCTGAGGAGAGGCAGTGGTGTAGGGGCAGGCTGGTTTCAGGGCATCCAGGACTGAGAAGCAAGAACATGGATACCCCCAAAGAAAGGGATAGGACCCTCATAAATTCATTTCATTCAGAGTAGTTAACACAGTTTTCCTGCTCCTCATTTGAAGAAGAAATAAGATTAAAATAAGGAAAATAACTCCATGCTGGCACTCGCAGAAGGTAGCATAAGATCAGACCTCAACTGCAACCACACGGTGGTTTACTTCTGAAAATATCCCAACAGGTTACAACTTATGAAATAACTGCAAGAGTGAGGAATAGCTTCAGAAGATAAAGACAAAAAGATACCTGTTTATCTTCTTGAGGATCAGTCTCCCCTTTGCTGGAATCTGAATTTGTGTCATCATCTTCATCAGAACTGTTCATGATATCTTCTTCATCTGACTGGAGATCTCCCATTACCACATTAGGATGATCACGGTGTTCTTCTAAGGACCTAATATTAAAATATACACACCATACTTTATTTGTGTAAAGAGCTTTCTGTTTCACCCCACAATAAGTGACCTACTTGGTATCAGAGACCCTGAAAACGGTAGTGCGTAGTCTGAAGATTACAACGGCTGGAGGCTTTTCCAGAGTGGACTCATAACTCTGCTGGTTTTGATACATTGCTCATTGACAGCAAGCAAAAGCCACAGTACCTTTGGAGTATTCGTATTATTCATGTCCATCAGAGTTTGCATAAAAACAAAGTCTAATAAATCTATTCCCTTATTGCTATGCATATATATAGGACATCTGTACTGTGTGCCAGAAGGCTAAACAAAGATCACAGCCATTTTGCTATCCTCTATCTGATGGCAGCCAGTCTTGTTCCAGATAACTCACACTGGAGCTTTTTGCGTGAAATTCTAGATGCATGTATACATATAGGCCTGTTTCTCAATATATATGCTAAACAACCACACCAGTGACAGCAATATCATAACCATTCTGTCCAACAGCAGAATGTCATTTAAAAACAGCAAAGCAGAATCTTTTGTGATGAAGAACACCCATGCCCCAGAAACAGACACCTGTCAGACAGCTATCAAAGCTCTAAAACATAACCTTGTTCTGCTGCTGTACAATCATTATAGAGGTCTCTTTTTATTAGCTTCAGCCATATTTGCAATACAGAAATTGCATGAGACAGGCACACAGTCCTGTCCTCTAACTAGCCTTGACAACTTCAGTGGAGATTTAAGAAATGCAATTCTAGAAGAAAATAAAAAAAGGGGGTAGGAAAAGATAGATAGGAAAACAGACTAAAGGAAACAGAGCTTTAAGTTTTTGAAAGGTTACATAGAAACACAGCAAATCTCTGGGCTCCCACTTCTAATCCTTAAAAATATCTAGTGATCTCCAATTACACTAAAGCTATCTAAAAATCTCATAATCTGTGTTCAAGGTCTGCAAAAAGATGCTGGGATGCCACAGATTTATTTTGACATGAGCCAAAACTGATTAGCTATCCTGCAAAACACAAAGCAAATCCAGGAACCCTTGTCCATGAGCTGCTGGAGCCAGCAGAGATCTCACTGGGCTGACCAACACCTGATTTTGCACAGCCAACAACTGCCAGCCAACCCTGTCTCCTGAGGCCAGGGGTAGCTACGACTGATCTTTTCCTAGCTTTGAATCAGGGGAAAGTGGGCATGGAGGGTAACTATTCAGACTTGCCACCCCTCTCTGTTATAGTGACCAGAAAGTAAACCTGTCACCATGGATCCCACGGAAGGTGTCTGCCAGTAATCTGCAAAGCAGAAGTATTCCTCAGGGCTGGGGTTCAGTACTGGGACTGGCGCTGGTTTATCAGCAACAGTGAGACTGAGTGCACCCTCAGCAAGAGTGCCCAGCAGGGGAAGGGGAATCTGCTACAGCCAAGTGTTGATTACCGAATGCTCAAGACAGTTAAAAACAAACAAATCCCACCGACAAGCAAACAAACCAACACAAAAATGCTGATCACAAATAGAAATATATTTGGAGATAAAGAGTAGCTGGCCTGTAGACAGACCTTGGTCAGCCATGAAGACATAGAGAAGATTAAAATAACTTGGTTCTATTACGATAACACAGGAAGGACTTGGGAAACTCCCAAGCAGCTACTGTCTCCCAGAACTAAACGGGGTGAGGGGAGGAAGGCGACTGTAAGGTCATCACTGAGTTCAAACAAGGTCCTGAGCCAAGACTGCAGCACCCTGGGTGCAGAGAGACACCCCTTTATTTCAGTTTGGAAATTATCACCTTCATGCACGAAGAGAGCAGACACCACAGAGATGAGTGCTGATGACAACAGCACATGGTGTATGCCAGGGACAGCTCTCGTAGAGTCTCCAGGAGTTTCAGGAAGGCAAAAAAGCAGCTTTTTACTGGAGCTTTCCCTGGAGCCATGCTAGCAGGAAACTAAGATTTCTTCATTAACTTCAGCAATTCAAAAAACTCCTTGTCCAGTTTATATAATCCACAGTCAGCTGAGAATATTTATTAGCAGATGCCATCTCATTTTCTTTTATTATAACAAACATATTTATTGTATCAGTAGCATGACATGAGGCAGATGTATGCTCCAGCTTTAGTTAAAACCTGCAACAGAAATTACTGCTATTCCTTCCTTTACTAAATTACTCAGCTTTGCCATCCACATCTGTCACTGAATCTATCTCTGATCAAGAGTATTTTCTCCCCCACTGCAAAATATATTAAGTGCTTTATCTCTGACCACACTGGAATACACTTTTTAGTCCATTATTCATTAATGTCTATTTTTGTTAATGGACATTTCATTGCCCTTTTCCCTAGCCTGAATATTTGTTTTTAATTGCTGTTTTAATATCCTTTAATTGAGATGCCTTCTCATCATTGTTTTCACACCTGTGACATCACTGTTCTTTTGCTTCAGCATATTCTACTGGATGCCCACTCCCAGACTGTTGTCTTTGGCCATTTAAACTTTCCAGGGCAACTGTGCCAAAACTTAAAAAGTTTTTAAAAATCCACCCTTTTGGAAGTCAGAGACAAGAATACTTCCAGGTGAAGCTGTATTTTACTTGCACAAACACAACCCCCCTCACCACTGAAGGATGAAAAACAAACTAGGTGGCTTGTGTTGTGTGAAGCATTTTCTAAACGTAAGATTCATCAGCTTACCTAACAGAAATTTTCAGTAAAAGAAAAAAAAACCTACTTAAAAATTTTACGAATTAACTAGGGGTAATTTAGGATGTGTAGTAAGTGTCCACAAATGATAGCCACTCACTGTATATGTGAGTGATATTGAGAAAAAAAAGATGACATTTTTTTTTCTTCCCATAAATCACTATGTTTAGGCAGTAAGCTCTTTTTCTGGCCTTTGTGGTGCTTATGCACCTACTATTCACATAAAGAAAGCCATGAGAGCTGAGAGAACCATGTATAAAATCTTGCATACAGCAAAGCACCTCTTAGTGCTTAATACCAAAGCACCTCTTAGTAATCCCTCTAAGTTTTTATCCTGTAATTGCTCAGTTCACAGCCCTCCAGTTCTTCCACATGATAGATCTTGTTGAGGGTTTTTTTAGTGATATTTTTAATACTCTTTCCCTTCTTTTCTTTGCATTCTGAAGAAAAAACACATTCATGATTAGACGATCAGTGATCAAGAGTCAGTTCACACTCAGCCATTTTCCGGAATCAAACAAGCTATCAGTTCAGGGATAGGATGCAGTACTTGTAGCCATTGGGTAGATGCCTTCCTGGTGGTATCTGCAGTTGTGTCTCCTTCAGAGAAAACGGGGACAGAGTCTCTGTGTTTTCAGCCACGTGCTCAAGAACATGCAATTCTCCTCATATATTACACCTTAACCGTTCATGGTAAATGTTACAGCTGTTTTTTTTTATAGAAAGCAGTTTTGTACTTACTGATTACTCTTTTCTGTACTTTTACTTCTGAAGTCATCTATAACGTAAGTGCATGTATGGTTCTCTTAAAGTTATCTCTGGATAAAGTGAAATAACTTGCACTTTAACTGTCTTTGGAAATAATAGTAAATCTTTAAATAAACAGAGTCTTTTCTTACACACATTTCCCCTTTTCCAAAATACCACAAGCATGCAGTAAGGCTTATTTCAAGTGGCTCTTCTGATAGATATTTTGGAGGATACTGTGAACTGTCTCTATCTTGTTCCCTCTTCATCACCATTCTTTGTCCTACCCACAGCAATACCAATAGAAACTTCTGCATTATCAGTCATGTGAAACACCATCCCTGCCAACTCACTGTGCTGTGCACTGAGTAAGAACATCTTGCTGTATCTCGTGAGCAAGTTATCTAAATATAGATGTGGGGCTTTTTTATTTGACACATAAAATGAAGGAATCATTAGTTTGCCTTGGAATGAGCAGCTTATGGGATGATGCATTTATGTTGTCCTGTATTTTCCTATTGCAATAGTAAAATACTAATGAAATTAAACATGCTGGTCCTAGTAAGATATATGGCAAGATAAACTGTCAAAATGTAAGAACTGCCATCAGACTATTACCACTGGAAAAAAAATTCCTAATCAGCAAAAAACACACTTAATTCAAGAGGTGACCAAGACCATCACAGACTAGGTTTGTTTGTATTATTGTAGAAGCTTCAAATACACCTGGGATTTCACTTTTAGACACTGTCAATCTGGAGCCTGCATAGGGCACTATAGCCTGAAGTCACAATTAAAATTTCGGTCTCAGTCTCCAATTCCTTTAGAAGGCAAATAGTATTTTAAGGTTGACTGAGATCATTCAGAAAGATTCTCTGCCATGGAATGCTCCAACATGAAGTATTTTACAGTATATTGGAATGACTTCAAGAGTTAGCATCACCATAACTACTAAAAAGCAAGTTTCCACAGTTCCGAAGTATTTGCTAAAATAGATTCATCCACGCTACTGCTTTACACACATTTCCTTGTGATCTTCATTATTTTTAGATCTTTTTCCTACCTTCAGTACGTAATAAAAACGTGTAGGAATGCTGAATGAATAGAACCTTGCACATGACACTCTGCTAAACTCTTCATTTCTCATCCTTTTGTTGTTTTAAAAAGAATCTCCATTATAATCTGCTTCTTTCTTCTGTATCTTCCTCCAGTATTTTATTGCATGGTTTTTGTGGGTGTTTATGTTTGTTTGTTTATTTTTAAAGTAAGTCTTCAACATGCAGGCAAAATTACACAAACTGAAGCTCCTACTCAACTGAAAAATACACACCAGAACTTCAGGGAGCAACTAAACATGCCCTATTATAATATTTAATCTCAAATCCATTTCATATTGTTACAGCATTTCAGAATATTTTCACAGCTGCTTGCACCTCATTTTTTCCCCAGAGAGGAAAGAACTATTATTAGTGCTTATCCATTTTCAGTTTTTAGTATCACTATTCCCTGCAATCAATTGTAGTAATTAAGGCATATTCAGCTGCTGGTTTTTTAAGACCTAAAAGCAGGCTGGTTCTCTGTGAAGGTAATAGCTGATAATACTGTAACATTTTTTTTCACAGCCCCTCATACTTCCAATAGCCGTAAGCATGGCTCACTGATTCCCTCCACGAACCCCAGTTGTACACTGCTGGGAAAATGCAACGGTAAAAGACTTACAGAAACAAAATGTTTTATGGAATCTTTTCTGCTTGGTCCTATCTAAATTCAGAATCTCTTTCAAGGAAGGACAGTAAATACAGAACTTGAGGTAATATCCCAAAACAATTTAGGAAGGAATTTCCTGATCTGGGTGCTCAAACAACAGAAGATCCTCCTGGAAAGCCAAAGCAAAAGTGAAACTATTGCTTGGTTAATAAACGCTTCATTTTTTTTAGTGAATTTCTTTTTAAAGACAGGCTAGTATCTTTATTATTTAATTACTACAGGTTTTTGGAAAAAAGAAAATCAGTTCTAGAAAGCAAGCATACCTGGCAAAGCACTAAGATAAAAAAGGGATGCCAACCAAGATCACAAGTGAGCCGCTATGGAAGGTTTAAGAAAATATATCATGAGAATACTGATCAGCAGGATTAGTAAAGGCATCAATTATTGATTTTTGGATGAGTTACATTTTGCTGCAATACCTCCCATCCACAACCAGCCTGAAGAAGCCAGCACCAGCACATTTCCTTTCACAAACAAGTCTAGTCAGCATGAAGACGAACTTCATATCCCTCCAGAGGCACCTGGAGTCTAACCCATCATATATTCACCTCTCATTTTAACTTCATATTCTCTGAACAACACTGACTGTCTACCATTAGAGCAATTAAATATGTCCCCTTGCTTTTCATTTCTCTTCAGGCATACTGGACCATGAAGCAGCAAATGAGGATGAAATGCAACCTAGGCCAGGGGGATTACTTATCTGAATTATTCCTACAGCATCAGTCACCTCTCTGGTTTAAGGACAGACTCACAGATGAAAAAAGCTGAAGTTGAGATCACATCTCTCTTCTCTAGGTAGACTCTGAGAAAGGCTGGTGGATGCTGCTGCGTCTCCCCCAGTGCTGACTTGGCTGCCAGCACTGGAGACTGGTTGCCTTACTGCAGCCAAGCTGCTTGGGCTTCCATTTCTCTGCCAAAAATGGTGCTTTTTCACAGCAAGAGAGCAAGATAGCAACAAGGTGCCCTCGCAAGTATGATTTTACACAACAGCATTAACATTATGCCATTCGTTCTTCTGCAGTAAGAAGTCAATGACATTAGTAAGTTCTTCATATTATTAGGACTAATAACAAGAAAAAAGGCAACCAGCCATGAATTTTTATTGGTGTGATCCTAATTCATGACAATGAATTTTGATCTTCTTTTTATTTATATCTTTTAAGACTGCCTAAACATTATGCATGTGAGATTCATTTGTTCCTTTTGCAAGCAATTCTTGCATAGGTGGCATGGCAAGGAATAAATAAAAGACTTTAAAGTCTTTTAAGTATAAGTCTTTAAAGTAAAAAGCACCACAAAACAAGGGGCAAACAAACTAGACCAATGAATCTGTGATTATTTGCATTGCTTAGAACTGTTGTGCTTAGAACTCTCCAGGCTGGTTAAGGAATTTTAAGGATTCAATTGCAAACATAAACACTCCTCAAGAATCATAGCTAGAAAACAGAAGCGACCAGCATCCAGCTGAGCAACTACAATTGAAAATATTTGGTGCACTTCAGGTTCATTTTTTAAATTGCAATTTAAAGACTTCAATAATTGAAATAGAATTATTTTAAACAACATCCCAGGCCCTGTATGCACTCATTAATGTCTACATTTTTTTATAGAAAGCCAGGTTCCTTGATGACAGAAATACACTATCAGAAGAAAAGCTCAATACAATCTATTTGAAATGGATTTTCATCCAGAGCTGCTTGCAGTTTGAAAGCTGTCTGCTGCCTCCTGGGCAATGGGCTGGCTGCTGAGAGAGGCCATGTGGGAGTGCCAGAGTTTGCTCTTGCCAGGAGAAACCAAGAACTACACTCTTTGTCCCAGTCCTTACCTGTGGCACTCACTGGTTACACCTAGGACTTCTGGGTAAGGAGGGTACCATAAACACTGTGAGAGCTGCCACCGCACTTAGCCTGTTAGATCATGCCACTGGCAGCTCCTTCTACACTTAGCTGAGCATGTTGCAGACTTTTACACCTGACTTGCTTGAACCAAGTTATCCCAGCATTTGCAGCTGGCAGAATTCAGTTTAGCATTTGTTATCCTCAGGTCAAGACAGCACTTACTCCTTTCCTCAATGAGATGAAAAAATGTACAGCTGATTCACATTCTAAGCAAGGGGGAAAAAAAAGCATTTGTCATATGTGCTCCACATTAAGAAAAAGGCACAAAATTTATTAAGTAATCCATTCTGTCAGTCACCCTACTTCAGGCACAGTATGATCAATACAGTCATGCCTGTATTGTGCCTACTTCCATGGTACAATTTTCTAAAGAATAGTTTAAAGAAGGTGCAAACAGATCTCAAATTATCTCCTTATTTAGCTGTGATTTGCAAACACAAGCTCCTGAGGCCAGAGGCACCCAAGGATGGCTCACCACAGGCAGCCTCTCATGCTCACAGAAGTCATCTTCAGTGAGACCGTTTGTTGACAATTCCTCAGTTCCTTGGAAAGCTCAACATAAACACACATGCATGCTTCAGATGTTTCTAGACTCACCACAGCAAAGCCACATTAAAAAAGAAAAGGATTAGAAAGAGAGAAGTCTCGGTTTAAAAGTCTGCAAGAAGCTTGGTGCCCGCAGTGGGACAGCTCACCTCCTGAACAGATGGCACAGCTGACATTGTGACAAGCAGGTCACACACTCGCATTGATCAATAATCATGGATACTAACCAAGATACCGAATGAGTGTCTATGGAAGGTTTAAGAAAATATACAATGAGAATACTGATCAGCAAGTAAAGGCATCAACTATTGCACTTTTTGGATGAGTTGCATTTTCCTGCAATACCTCCCATCCACAACTAGCCTGAAGAAGACAACAGCAGCACATTTCCTTTCACAAACCAATCTAGAAAGCATAAAGATGAAGTTCATATCCCTCCAGATGCACATGGAGCCTAACCCATCATAAATTCACAACTGTCACCTGAACTTCAGATTGTCTGAACACCATTGACTGTCTACCATTAGAGCTAAAAGATCCCCTCCCTCATTGCCTCATCTTCATGTCCCCCTGGTTTCATTTCCTCTTTGGGCACATTGGACCATGAAGCAAAAAATGAGGGTGAAATGCAGCCTAGACCAGGAGCCTTACTTATCTTACCCATCCCAGCACAGCTGCCAAAGGGAGATGATGCCAATGCAGGAGAATATAATCCAGGAGGATACAATCGGACAGTCTTGAGCAGTGGTACTGGAAAGTGAAATACTGCAGCAAAACCTAGGGATTTAAGCCCTTGACTATAAGCACATAAAGGGAAAGGGGTCCCTGCATTGGTGCTTCCCATCACCACCAAAAGTTGTGAGGGATTACCTGTGTCCCAGGGTAGGAAGGGAATTTACAGTCATGAGCATCCTTCACAGCGTGATTTTAGAAAGCACAGTTTACAAAAGATGCAAATGGCTCTCAAATTATGTCTTTACAGAGATTTACAGCAGAATTCAGAGCTTTTTCCCTTCCCCTATCATTAATTCTTGTTTCATAGGGAGAGCTGCAATGATCATGGATAAGAACTCCAAAAAACCTCCTGGCAAAAACAATGTAAAAAAGGACAAGCAAAATATGGCACTCATTCACAATCAGGACCTCTTATTCTAACTTCTCTCAATTCACAAAACAGATCCTAGGAATGAAGTATATTGGGAAAGGACAAAAGGATCAGAAGAAAAGTCAACACTTTGTTCTCCAGTCACACAAAAAAAAATAAAAACCACAACAGAACTCTAGTGAATATTAAACAGACTTCAGGCAAACTAAAATATAATTGCGACAGAAAATGTCAAAACAAATGTATCAAATAGGAAAGGGAAAATTCAAACCAAGTGAGAACAAATATTCATATTAATACCCATTTCAAATAAAATTGACCTTACCCTGCCATGACATTTCAACACATACCTAATTCTACTCACTGTAATTAGTGTTAATGCAAGGCCCTACCCAGTATCTTCTGTATTGACTCAGCATTAGTTTTGTAATTTTTGGGTGGCTTTCCCTGAAATCAGGGCTCCAATATCTCTCTCCAAACAGTTGCTCACACAATTTAAAAATAACACACATCCTATTGCACTCAGTTTTTTTTTTACATATCAGATATTGAGAAGGTGACAAAAGAGAGCTTAGTAATAGATTACTCAAAAGGTAGTGACTTAGATCTGAAATCAAAATGGAATGGCTTAGCTCCTAAACACACAACTCTCTGCATGCATGGGAGCTGATGCAGCTTCCTGGACAGTATGACAAAAAAAAGAGGATGAAATAGTTTGGTCAAGAGCAACACGGACTAAGAATAAAGAATAACTGAGCTGCTTCCAAGATTTAGACTTGTGCTAGCACTTCCTCTAATCTTTTGCACAAATTAGAAGAAGAAAGGGATTCAGACACTCTTGATAAACTTTTTAGCTCTTCTAAAAATCTATACAGAACAGCCCACCCCCACAAGCACCACTGAGAAAAAAACAAAACAACAACAATCAAGTGAAAACTCTGAGTAGTTGAAATCACTGAGTCATAAGGCTCAGGTGGTACCTATCAAAATGGTTGGTTTGGTAAAAACTACCTTTATTTATTTATATTCATCTTAAAGATTTCCTTAGTCCTCTTCTGCTTGAGTAGAACAGTTTTTCATAAGCACAAAGATGTTTTAAAGAAATATTAAAACTTGTATAAACTTATATTTCTAAATGAAACTTACTGAACTCTAGCTTCTAAAATAAAACAAGCATTTCTTTACCTAAGTTTTGTCTAGTGCATTGAAACAACCTAGCTGCACACTTTTGTAAATCTATTCATTAAAACGTACTTAACTAAGTCAAATATAAATGTTGCGTAAATGTGGCATATCAGTATCACTGCTGACATTTAAATAATAAACAAAGTTAGTATTTTGATCGCTTTCTTTACACATTTATTTTGTGCCACCCAAAAATCCTACTGTTTTACACATACCATTACATTAGAATGCAGTTAGAATATCACTGTGCCACAGAGCTCCACAAGCACATTTCCTGAGCCAATGCTGAAAATAACCCACAGGAAAAGGCTGCTGTTGAGCATATAAATGAGTCTTTCATCAGTTCTCATATCACATTTGACTCTCCACTCTACATCTGATGTATTCTCTAGAGCTACATTTTGTTAATTTATATCACGGTTGGCAAAAGGAGACAGAGCGCACACGTTGGAGGCGGGGGAGAAAGGCCAGCATCAGTGACAAATATGCAGCGTTAACTTAGCTTCCTCTGCCTTTAGGAAAAGGAAATACATATGAAGAATGCCAAAATTAGGAAAAAACACAAACATGGAATAAAAGAGGAAAGAAAAAGATAAAGCATTGCCGATTAATTTATGAAAGTGCGTGACACCCGAGTTCCTGTTACCCACAAACAGGGGGGGTAGGAAGGAGCCTAAGGGAGACAGCAGCTTTATGCACTGCCTTGCTTCCTTGAGGCTCCCCCACGCCACACTAAGCCACCCTCCAGCTGAAGCCAAGAGCCAGCACACTGAACTGAGGGCAACGTCACCGGAAGGACAAGGACATCCTTGTATTGTACCGAGGGAGCAAGGGGAACAGTAGTTAGGACATTTTTGCTATCTGTGGTGAGCATTTCTTCAGTGGGAAACAAAGGAGTTTACCCTCGAAATGGCTCTTTTAGTGCATATGGACTGCATGAGCACCAACCTTATTTTCTAGACTGCGTACGACTGTGAAGCAGCCACCAAACCTTTTGGAGAGCAGATGAGGATTCACCCAGCAGCTGGGCAGTGCTCACCACTTCATCACCACTGCCACCATCTTACTGCCTCTCACAACCAAAAGCCCACCAGCCCTAACTACCTAAACAAAAACATAACATTGAGAATTGAAATCACATCTGTTTTTATGTAGCACTTGTAACACCATCTGGTAACTTACAAGTCTTTCATTATTGCACCTCCAACTCTTTCAAAAGTTTCCCTGGCTATGCCAGCCTTCTTCACCCACCTCCTTCTTTTACCAAAATCAAGAGGGAGCCCTCAAAAAGAGGGATGAGACAAATATCAAAGAAAAAAATTCTTTTTCATTACCATCTTGGAGATCTTCACAATTATTTGCATTTCATAAGACATTTCAAATCTTTTCATGACTGGATTGTATACCAGAATAACAGTATTGGAAAAAAGTAGTTCCCCAATTCTTTTCTCTCCCTCATTGAAGATGGAGAGGATCAGACCTCAGAAGCTCTCCCACTGTCAAAACAGATTAAATCAGCATATCTCAAAAACATATTTGCATGATAATGTGTTAAGATTCTTATAAAGTTCCTATTTATTCTGATTTTTTTTTTTTAAAGCAGGGGGGGAATATCAGCATAGTTCAACCAGCTTGCTTTAGAAGATTTGTGTATGGTTTTCTTTGAGTGCCAGTATTTTCTTCTTACAGTATATGCATTTTATTTCAGGTTATATAGCAGACTACACTGTAAAGCTGTATAACTGAGAGACCCTCCAATGCTAAGGAAAACTTCTCTTACTGGAAAAGCAGACCATGGAGACATTGACTCACATAAAATTTCTTGGAAAGAAAGGAAAGAAAACCCAAACCAGTCCATATGCTCTCCTGTGTAAAACAATTCACTGAGAGTCTTCTAGGTAGTTTGACATGCTACCCTGGTAGTACAAAATAATTAACTTGACACTACAAAACACAGGAATTCCAGACCCAAGGTTCCCAGCACCTGCATTCTTCCCAAAGTCCTTGTCAAACATGAGTAGTCCCAGGCAACTGTACTATTACCACTTCTCACCAACATTTCCATGCCTCCCTGATTTGACTCTGATTAGACACATCTAACAATTACAGAATTTGTTTCTTCATGGTCTGTAAGAGCAAAAAGTGAGAAATCAGCAAAATGGCATATTCCTTCTATCTGATAGGCAAGAACTGCTTTGTCCATTCTTGTCCATTCCCAGCTGTGGGGCTGGGACTGCCAGAGAGGCTCTGCAGTCAGCCTTGTGGGTTGACTGGAAGCGGAGATCTGAGCCCTCTGACTCACTCCTCACTGACAAGCCCTCAGAACTGGCAGAAGCCTCCCTGCTGCACCACAACTCATATGTGAGAAAAGGAGGGAGGGGAAAAGAAAGGCAGGCTCGAGGAAGCAGAACACAAAAAGAAAGCCAGTGATAACACATGACCAAGGATAATGAAGCCTGATAGGAAACCTAAATAGCCTGTTATCAAAGCTATGTCATTAAAACCTGATGGATAATTATAGGGAAAGAATTTTATGTACAAGTGAGGGTGGCAGAAGCCAGCTAGACACACAGAGAGCTAGACACAGGGGAGACTGGAAGATAAGACAAGACTTCAAAGCTGATTCAGAAGGAGAAATCGACCTTCTTCAGATCTGAAAGTAATCCACCATAATCTTTGAGAAACAGGTAAAATAAAATAAAAAAAAAAATCTACATGCTTAGCCTCTACTTATCAGGAAGTTACAGCCTTCAAAAATTCAATAAAAAGAAGCCATGGGTTTTAATGTATAACACCTCCAATATCTAAAATGTATTTTGTGCATTCAATTCTCAGCATAAGGGCTTGAACTTGCAGTATTGTAAACGCTATTTAGATCTTGCAGTCTTTTATTAATTTAGTATTTCTGAATGGGAATTTTGCAATTGCAAAAAAATCCCCAACAAACTAAAAACCCAAACACCAAAAAAACCACAAAACCACACAAAAAACCCCGAATAAACCCCCACCACAACATCAAAGAAGAATATGTATCAAAGCAAAGTGCTTAACCACACAGATTTGAATATGTAATTCAATATTCCACACAGGTTTTCATGGACACTTAATTGACCTCTGGGGACTCAGTTACCAAAGCAGAATTTAGTATGGAAAACTAAACTTATATTTTCCATTGACATGCTCTTTTCCAGAAAACCAATTGATTAATCTAAATCAGCAAGTGTGGGGGAAATACAAAGTAATATTTAATTAAACCAACATTGCAATCATAAAGGATTGTTGTCACATGGTACTCCCCCCTCCCCAGGCCTTCCCAAAGAGAAATCCTAGCTGGAAACACAATGACACAGCTATAAATAAATTAGCGTCATGTACATTTGCAACATTTTGAAGGAACACTGTCAGAAGTAGCCAGTAAATACAGTATGCTATTCCCAGGAAGCTGAAGGAGTAGACTCACTCAACCTGAAATACAATTCTCTTGCCTAAAAACTGTAACAAATATCAAAAGGAAGGCCAAAAGATCCAGAAAAGTTTCTGTTTTCCGCAGCATGACAGATGTTCCAAGGCATATTCACTGTTCCTTTGCATCTTCAGTTTACTAGACACATGTATACTCAACATTACTGTTAGATCTAAGGAAAATTTTTCTGTCCTCCTCAGAATAAAGGTTTGACACTAAAAATATGATAACTAATGCATAAATATTTCTCTTTCATTTGGAATTTTCAAAAGAACGGTTTTACTTTGAAACGACCATTACAACTACTGGTATCTGACAACACTAAATGAATTGTGTTACCAGCATCACTGACTTTTCATCTCACTTTTTAGGCCTGAACCATTATTTCTGCAAAAATAGCCCCAAAACCTAAAAAAACAAAACCAACAAAAATGCAAACAAAACAAAACCCAAAACAAACAAATTAACCACAGAACCCAAACAAATAAACAACCGCCCCCCAAACCCACCAAATCCAGAGAGCTACATTTCCCATTGTTATCTCTGACTGGATAATGATATTTAAAATTTCTTTAACACTTAACAGCACATCTTCTATCTAACAGCATCTAGTCTTCACTCACTTTGTTTATAGAGTCCTGATAAAAACACACTCATCTAAATTATCCATTTTAAATTGGTAGTCAGACAGGTAGGCCAGACCAAAATAAACAACCCTGAAACACCATTTTCAAAGACCTATTTTTTGTATAGTGGAAACAAAACATAGAGTATCTGTTGCCAAGGTACTGACATTACTTACTTTCTTGAAAATATTCCCCTGAACTACTTAAAAACCAAATCCATTCTGACTCCCATCAACAGCACTATTTCACCTCTGTTTTTCATACACCGGATCAGGGCCCTGACTCTCTTCCTTTCAAAGCCAAGCCTTCTCTTTTCAGTAGAAATGAGGTTGACATCAAGTAAGTCAGAAATGAAGTTCTGACAACTGATACCTACCATTATTACTCAGGTCTGCCATTTGCATTTAATTCCCTGTGGGGAGGCTCAAGCAAACAAAACATATCTGAATTAAATGAGACATATGAAGTTCAGATAAATGTGTCAAAAGCTATTACCGTTCTCGATTAAAGCTTACTGGTTTCACCAGATGGGATTGTGAGGAAACTTCTCAATAAGCACCAAAGCACTGAGTACATTATCAAAATTTTATGTCTTCCTCCAGAAGGAAATGTAGCATGAGCTAAAGACACCATTGAACTCTTCTGGTAATGGCAAGACTGGCATTCAGCCTTAACATATTGAATACGTGCTATTATGACTAGAAGTGCAGGCAATTGGTCTGAATTTCTCAGGCAAACAATCTCATTTGTACGTTGGCTTTAATCATAACATAATTTGCTTTGAGCTCCCCATTAGCAGTGCATTACAGGAATTTGTGTGCCGTGATCTATGAAAAAGAGCTGAGTGCATGTTCTGACAGGCTGGGGAGAATGTGAGAGGCAATTATTTCAATAACAACAGCAGCACTGTTTCTCTAACTGGTTTTATAATACTGCCTGGCCCAGAAAATGATAAAAAAGCTCTTACAGAACTATGCAGAAAGGGTAAGACAACATTGATAAGGAAGCTTCAAAGGATTTGAGATAATACTGGATGGGAAAACTGGAGAAGCTGCCTGCCCAGCCCATCTGGGCGAGGACCCTTACACCTCCCAAGGCAGAGCCAAAACAAATACTCATCCCTGCTCTCCCAGCAGTACCGATCGAGGTCAGGAGACTACTGTATTGTTGTGTCTCCTTTTTTTTTCCTAGGGATTTCTTTATTCTCTGAAATCTATTGCAGTAACTACATGCATTATTTGTTCCCTAAGGTAGTTTCAGACTATTTAATTTGATTTAAAATTAACACATAAATGGCTCTGGTGATGGTTTTCTATGTGTGCTTTTTAAAGAAAAACAACACGAACCTAGTTGTGTCAAGAACATCCAACTTAGGGAGCAGCTCCGGGTATAGATGTGCCAGGGAGACCACTTAAACCCGTATATCACCACTGGAACTGGGGAAGGTTTGTGTGGAGAGGGAATAACTAAAAATCTCACACATTTAGCCAGGTAAGAAAACTACAGAATTTCACTTGAGGAGCATCTGCAATCTCACATCTATGATGCTTCATACAGCAGAACTATCTGCTTTTCCTAAAGCAGACAGATATTCACCTGGATTCAGAACAAAACAACACAAACCAAAATGAGTCACATAAACACATGAAATGCATCCCTATTTAAATTTGGTCTCACCCTTCTTAGGTGCACCAAACTGAGGGAATACCAAGAGAGTCTGGTCAAAATCCCTGCAAGATACTCGAAGATTAGACTTAAACAAAAAGCATACACTCTGTCAGGAACTTAAATTATACCAAAGACAAAACTAAAACCACCCTGCTGTAAACTATAAATACACTCAACAAGCACTTGAATAAATGTACCAGTACCTAGCCCATAACTAGAAATACTACTTTCCGTGATAAGGTTTCATGCTTTCCAACAAACACACTCAGGTTGATAATATTAGCTATAAAACAATTAACATAAGATGCCCCTTAAAATACGTCTCTTCCTAAATAAGAGAAGACAGATTTTTTGGAGCATATGTTTGCTATGCATGCATCCAAAATGAAAAAAAACTTAGTAACTCTCAGCGAAAAACTAAGTTAAATGTGACTATCTAGTAGCTAATTGATTTATTCTTGTTGTTATACATATGTTCTCAATAGCGTGAAGAAGTTTGCTGGGGACTTTGAAATATACAGGGTGCATATTTCATTCAAATCCTTAGTGCTGGTTTGAGGTAAATCTTTGGCATCTGTAAGACAAACTGATTAGCTGAAGTTAAGAAATTGCATGATACCACATTGTGTCAAAACAATGCTTTACCTGTCACCACACTGACAGACACACTAGGTGATGCTATTTAGGGAGAACACATGAGTCTGGCCACTCTCGGCAGACCATTTCTCTCTTCAGCATCCTGTCACCAATATTAAAATATTAAAAGATCTGTTCCTGCCTATTCCATTTATCGTCTGTTTTGGACATGGAATCACACAATCATTAAGACTGGAAAATACCTCAAAGTTCATTCAGTTCAGTTGTTAACCCAGCACTGCCATGTTCACCACTAAATCATGTCCCCAGGTGCCACAGGCAGACATTTCTTGAACACTTCCAGGGACAGTGATTTCACCACTTCCCTAGGTAGCTTATTCCAATGCCTGACTGTCTCCCCTTTCAGTGAACACATTTTTCCTAATATCCAATCTAAACCTCCCTGGTGCAACTGGAAGCCGTTTCCTCATATCTATGAGCCTGTCCAATTCATTTTTGAATCTAATCTTATTTGGGGTAAAAAAACCACAGCAACAACTTGCAGTTACCAAATACCATCACACTAATATTCTATGAGTCACACAGAAATTGTGCACCACTACCACCTTTGCTGGGAGCACAGGCAGATACAGAAGACTCACTGTATTTAGGGAGAAGCAGTAGCTTCTATTATACCCAAAAAAGCTTTCCAGACCTGATGAAGAATTTGCATACCCAAAAGCTTGTCTGCTTTTCCCAGCTCTATCAACTGATCTAAAAATATAATCATTCCCCCTTACAAACCTAGCAACTATGCACTCTATGAATAGTTATTCCAGTTCATTGTGAGACTGGTAAGGTTCATTCCTCCCCATTGAAGTATTCTTGGATACAAATACATGACTGTATTTGATTTGTTTTAATTAAACCTGGACAATTCTCCCAAATTTTGAGGAATAACTAGCTTGCTTTTCCTCCTGACTCACTGCCAACGGCAAGCAGTTTTCAGAACAACAAAAGTTTTCAGAACAAGAAGAACTGTCCTGCTAACATCTAACAAAAGGGGTACAGCCTCTCAGGTTATCATTTAAACATATTTACAACCAACGGAGTTACAACGCAGCTGTTTAACTTCCCTTTTCTCTTTATTTTACCTGTCAGGTCTCCAACGCCTGCCTGTAGCTTCACAAGGCTCCTCAAATTCATAGAAGTCAGTGCTCTGGTCTTCCATGCTGCTGGAGTTCTGCCACTCAGAGCAGAGATTTCTCCTAGCACCCATTGCAAAAGGTAAGTTCTCATATTCGGGTACTTCCTCATAGTGACACACATTCTCGTACTCTGGAGCACAAGTGCTGGTTGCAGAATTCAAATGCATTTGGGACAAATTCTCTCCCACAAATACATGTCTGTCTAAAGACTCCAGCCTTTGGTTATTTCGCATCTCAGGCTGACTTCTGTTTCTCTGCCTCTTCTTCTGTGATGCTGGACTACCTATTTCTACGGAATGCGCCTTGGCAGACTTAGCTTTCCTTTCACTGCCTACAGACCCTATGTTCCTGTTGTTACTTCCATACCCATCCCCATTGGAAAGATTGGCAATGGCACTCTCCACTGACTGGCTGCCTTTAGACAGAAATTTTTGAAAGTCACTTTTCTTTAAGCAAACTGACAGTTTCATGTTCAGAAGCTTTTTTAAGCTATTTTTCTTGTGATGGTCTTTGCAGGGCTTGTCTGTCCTATCCATGTCCACAGCAGAGAGAGACTTGGCCCTAGGCTTTGTCACAACAGTCAGGTGGCTGAGGCTGGTAGCAGTTTTTAATGATTCAGAATTTCCTGAAAACGGAAGAATAGGATGAGGTAACTTCCAGACGGGTTTTTCAGAAGAACGTTTGGGTATGTCACAGGACAAAAGTGCATCCTGCTCCTTGGCTCGTCGATGTGCAAAGTGAGATCCTTCTAGAAGGCTGTTTGATTTGTCCCCACTGGAGGTGTAAGAACTTTTGTCCACAAGCTCTGCTGATGCGGCTTTTTTCAGCAGGCCAGCAGCTGGAAGGCCATGCCTCTGTGGTTTCTTAGGAACAACTTTCAGAGAACTCTCATCCTTTATTTTAACTTCTTTATCTTCCAAGTTTTGTGGGTGGGAAACATGGAGGCTGTTGGAAGCAGATGAGTGCTGACTGCTTGTCAATTTGAGCTGCTTGGGCAAACTCATGGACAAGGTATCACACCTGACAAAGTTAGACCTTTTGTCCACAGCATTCGGCCTGCTGGTGTCATCTGTTGTCTCATCTGTGGAGTTATGGTCTGCACTTAAAGAAGATTCAACACTTCCCACCAAATCAGGACTTCTTTGTGAAAACTGAGGTGAAAGATTTTGTGAAGCTGACTCTTTCACAGCAGGTTCCTTTACCTGAGGCATTTTTTCTGCATTGCTTTGAGTTATCTCACATTTTTCAGGATGAAGCACTTCTGCATTATTGTTATAACAAACACTTTGACCAAGGATATTAATTTTTGCTGGCTTTTTAATGTTTTGGTACACAACCCCATAAGACTCTTTCTCCGAATTAGATGGTTCCTTTGTTCCTTCTCCTGTGGTATCTATGCCATCCTGACGAACTAGACATGCAGCACGTGGCTTTCTTGGCTTAGGGATAGGCAGCACTTTGGAGCTCAGGACTGAAGATGTTTCAGGGGAGGTTTTATCAGCATCTGGTTTCATCCCTGCTTCACCTGAAAACATCCTATTGCTACTTAAATTTTCATTCTCTAGGCTTTCCTTGTCCAATGGTGAAGAACAACTGTGATTATTTTCAGTCAAACTAGCACAAATTTCAGACATCTGAAAATCATCAGCAATAATCTTACCATCAGCATTTTGTTGCTTCCCTTTAGCTACCTCAGATGAAGACTGTACAAATTCCATAAACTCTATTTTAACATCATTCTTGGAACTGCTGCCATCCCCTTTGTCAAGTCTGTCTGCATACCTGTGCCTCACAGGACTGCTGTTAGGAAACACACCATGAGTTAGNCCATTTCCAAGTTTATGAAGGCATTCAAATTTGCAAGGTGACACAGGTAGAATATATGCTGTGTTTCCAGTACTCCCTTCTGAGGTTTCATTTTTATAGTTCAAATGGTCTAGAGTTTGAGAAGAATCTTCCCTGTGCTCCTCAAAGCTTTTTGTGCTTTTTCGTGTAGACAACGGAGGTTTTACTTCTGGAATGGAGGAGCTTTTGAGAACCTTTGGTTTTGGTGCAATTACTGGCTTGGTTTTCCTTGCTGCTTGTATCCCACCAGAAAGTGTAATATCAGGCTTCGGTGCAACAGGTGGAGGCGCTGCCTTGTGTCCTAGGACAAATTTTGGTTTGGGGGCCACTGGTGGCTTCTTAATTTCTAGGAAGGATGGAAAACAAAGACTTTAGTCACCATTGCCCACAAAACAACTTCACCTACAATGCAGTATTATTAAAAGTTTTGTAACATTTGTGATCTACAAGATCTCAGTATCTATATGGATATGTTTTTCTCTTAAAAGCATGTCTCCCTCCCCTAACACCATTTTTTTACTAGATGCCTTTCTTTGTTTTAATAGGCACATCAAGGAGTGGTAGGGAAAGCTTTCAAAGTCTTTTCGTAAACAGTTTAATGTAATATTAGTACATGTACTCACTCAGATGGTAAAGTCTGATGCCAAGAAAAGCAAAGCAGATTCGCCTGGTTTTGCAGTGTTAACTGTAATATCATTGTAAAATGGTGCAAGTATGTTAAGTGCCATACATTTAATACATGAAGTTAATGGGACAGCTAGACTAACGACCAGGGCAGTTCAGTCCCTTCCTCAACCACCCTAAGAAATGCATAACCTAAAATTCCTCATTCCCTTCCTCTCCTCTTCAAACAATACTGAGGTGAATTACCGTAGCAGCTGCAAAATTGGCATGTCACTACCAACAGTTCAGGTAGTCTGTGGTATGACGTTAATGCAGTAATTTGTAGCAAGACAGTGCCTTTCTACTG
The DNA here is from genome assembly GCA_013400515.1 of Erpornis zantholeuca. Lineage (NCBI taxonomy): Eukaryota > Metazoa > Chordata > Aves > Passeriformes > Timaliidae > Erpornis > Erpornis zantholeuca. The sequence goes on along the minus strand of VZTN01001891.1, from coordinate 31,836 downwards.
TAACACACTATTTCACTAATAAAAAATTACTCTTCCCAACATGTCTGACCTAGAAACAGCCACCACTGTTAGGAATTATGACTGCCTTGGCGCAACAAGATGACAAACCCTGGGGAGAGTGTACAGCACTCACAAAGAGGAGCTCACGGGGAACTCTGAGATTGTGAAGCTTTGATCCTATTGTTTGAGTGGTTTTAGGGTTTTTTATTTGCTTGTTCTGTGGTTGCTTGTTTTTAAGGTATGCCTGAAACATTTGAATATTGCAGGGGAATATTTATGACCAATTCATTTTCATATGCTGGAATAATTTCAGATTTCTAAGTGCTCTGAGTGATTTTTGATATGTGCAAACTGATTTATAAAGTAAACAAGTGTCGCATGCTGTTTATGTATTACCTCTGTATTTACTACCTTTGTTTTGATCAATATTTTGGTACACTTTCAGTAAGTCATGCACATGTTAAATAAAACCCTGAAAAAACCCATACTAGTTAATGTTTCACATGCAAATAGACATGATAGGCCATTAATTTATTGTTCCCTTTGAAATGTGGGTTTGGTGTTTGCTTCTGTTTTACCACCATTATTACCATAGATATGCAACTATATCTTAATCTCTAGCCTAGAAATGCAAGAATGAAGTTCCAAAGTTTAGGTTTGTTTTGTGGGGATTCATTTGTTTGAAGGAAATCTAGATGGCTTAAAAAAATAAAATAATTTAAAAAAAAAAAAGCACAGATGCCCTCAGTTGCAGCTATTTCCTAAACAGCAAGCCACTACTATAAGCAGAGAGCCAGAAACAGTCAAACCATGTTTTTCTAGGACATGAATCACTAAATGGTACCCAGAGTGACTCTATTTACACTTAGAATGGCTGCCCTTGCTGCCATTACACTAGTGAAGAGGTGAACACAATGGCAGAGACAATGTTTAAGAGGGAATCCAGAATTTATTTCCGAAGGTACAGCTCCCTACAGCCACTGACAACAGTGACACAACTACCACCTACTGCCAAGGCTATACCACCTTCTGCACCCTATCTAAAGGCAGGCTTCCTACAGAGAGATGAGTCAAGAATTTGCTAGGAAAAAATAAAATTAACCCTTTGGGTGGGTAACTACTGATCCCAAACAGCAAAAGAGAGCAGTACACTCACTTTCAGACAAGTCAACTGCTTATTCAGTTGAAAAATGAAGTGATGGCAATAAAAAGAGCCTGTGTTCCAAAGTAAAAAAAAAAACAAGGAAGGAATACCCAGTTTGTCGGAACACAACACAGTAGTAGACCTGGGCCATGTTCAGTAATAGTTATTAAGCTATTAAAATTCCCTGAAAACAGAAGAGAAACAGGCTGCTTTGGAACCTTTCCTGATGCCCAAATGAGAGAAACAGATTGGAAAACATACAAGAGATTAAACACTGGCTAGGTAAGCAATATCCTGTGGATTATTTTTCCCAATCACAAACTGAAGTCTATGGAAGTTTCTCTGTCTATAGTGGGACTGCCTAATGTTTTGGATACCACCAAACTAGATTACTCTGCAGGGCTTTCAACTAGTATTTATTAGGGAGCACACTCAGAAGTTATGATGTGCCACCACTACCTGAATATAAACTATCAAAAAACCCCATGGTCTTATCAAAACTAAACCATGAAAATGTAAAGAAATGCAAAGAAAACAAACCAGTTGTTTATAAGCCAGTGGTGGAAACCTGGAAAATGAACAGAGCAGAATAATTCACTTCAGATAATAAGTGCAATTCAATATGATTTCTGAAGCCTACTAGAATTTTTCAAATTACTTCAATGTTAAAAAGCATTGAGACAGACAGAAGAGACCAGCAAATTGTGTGAGATAATAAAGACACCACTGTCTGCTTTAAAGTGATTGCACATTTCATCTAGAGTAGATATGGGTCAATGTCTTAACAGGCATATTACAGTCTCGGTATCAATACAGATCTGCAGTCAACCATCAGAAAGGAATGTGATGAAGAGCCCTTTCAAACATAAATGTGACGTGAGAGGAAAGACTCCAGGAAGGGAATGCATGCCAGCAGTTTTTCTCAACAAAATTATCTTTAAGTTTCTGAAGAATACAAGCAATTAAATACTTAGAAAAAAATTACAGCAGCTGACAAGGGTAAAAGCATGGTAGATTTATATTAGAAATCAAGAATTAAAGTTCAGTTGCTTATAAACTAATTCAATTCACTGTTGGATGAAAAACACAGTTCCACATACCAGTGCTCTAAAAGGGACAATTTCCCATCCAGCATAGAAAGAAAACTAAGTAGGAGTAAAGTTTATATATAAAGGTGTAAGGAATGAGTGGAAGTCATATGAGAATGACTTTTTGTTAAATGGCAAGCATAAGCAAGCCTCTGGTGAAAAACAATAAATATAATCAAGGAATCATAATAGAGTAAATGCATGGAGTAGTTAATTGTTTGGACAGTGGGCTTCTTCCTGGTGCCATATGGAACTAACTATTCACCTAAGGACAGAGATGCTTGGTGATGCTTAGGAGAGTAAAAATTGAAGAGAATTTGGAAATCATTGTACTTAGTTATTTTATAGGAGCTCCATGCAGGTCTGAAGCTAAACTGTAAATAATCTGGTAAGTGTAAAAGGTGACGGGAGTTGAAAATATTTCTGTGCATAGCACCTGCCAGACTGTTAGTGAAATGTTATGTCACCTTCTGGCAACATCAGAAATAACTACAGAAGCATCCAAGGTCTAAAAATTATGCTTCAAATCCCAAGGAGACTCATCCTGGTTAATTTAACCAAGAATTTTAAAAGTAAGGTGGTAATAGAATATAAAATTATGCACATTTGAAAGATTTTTGATAACAGATGGCTCTTGAATCACAAAAAAACCAAAACCAAACAAACACCAAACAGAAACAAACAAACAAACCACCCCAAAACATTAAACCCCTGATGAGATTCCACAGCTGACCAGTGAGGTGGGACAAGTTCAAACTAGAAACAAAGCTATAAAATTATTATGAAACCCAAAGGATAATTAACTAGAGAAACATCTTGTCTAGTGTTGTGGGGGAGCCATAAGCACTTACACAACTTAAACTCACTTTCTGACACATGTAGAATTTTCAGAGGAAACTTTGGACTGGACATTGGATTCTCTAGCCTGTCTTACTCAGAAAACTAGATAATAACTATGATTTTCCCCACTTCCCCCTCCAATCTTAACCCATTTCTCAAAGAGAACCCCTGTATCCAGAGATTCCAATAATAAATGCAAACCTAAGAGCAGAAATACAAAATTTTACTTGCATAAACAGATTAAATGTTTAAGAGCCAGAAAAACTATCAAGGACATATCCTCCAACTTGTTTGACTATGCAAAGGAAGAAATCCATAAATAAAGTGACTAGCAATGCTGCCATCACCAACAGGAAATCTGCTGCTTACGTAGGAACAGCCAACACCATGCTGAGTGCTGAAGGGAAAAAAAAAGGTACTTAAAAATACCAACACCTAACGCCCTTAAAAAAGGTGGATTTAAAAGAGCATTATTTTTCTAACAACAAATTGCTATTAGCACCACCTATGCAGATCAATGCACGTGTTCTTTGTCTGACTTCAGGTCCCAGCACAGAAAACAGACATTTATCTCTCTGGCAAATTATGTCCTTCAGCATGCTGAGGAAAAAGCAACACCCATTCTCATCCTGCTCATCTCTTCTCTGACCAACGTTTGTTATTGCTTGACTGGTAAGTGCTCCTGTTCTTCCTTTGATTTGTTTCAGAGGAGGATGTGAACATCCTGAAGCAACTTCTAATCTCAACCCTTTAGCCCTTAAGTGCTCCTCCATTTCTGTTCTTCAGAAGATAGGATTTGACAGCTGAGGACCTCACTTAAGAACTCTTGTGTGTCTTCTCCAGGACACTATCATGAGAATGAGCAGAAGAGCCAGTAAGACATTGCAATATTAAGCATTATTATTACACAGCTTTAAATCCTCCTCAAAGTTTTACCTCTTGACATATTCTCATATTCTCCATTATGTAGGAATAAGGAGAAACAATGATATATGAAGGTGAACTGAGGCAAAAAATCAAATAGCACTATCCCTTCTACAATAAACCCTACTGTTGCTAAAGGACTATTTTTCCCAGGTAAATTTTATGCCAATACCTTTGAGATCATGTTAATAACGTCAATATTTAGGAACAACAGAAGGACAAGAATAAGACTTGCATCTTTCCATGAAAAGGGACAAATGGTTCTAGACACTGTCAAGCTAACATAACTTGAGCTTCCTTTCCTTACAATGCTTCACATGAACAGAGGCTCCCCTCCTGGTATTCAGCATGCCCTATGGGACTGTCTCAAGTCACCCAAGAAGTACCCTGGGCAGGATCCTGCAACTCACCCTAAAGTAATGTCCTTTCTGAACCACAAAACAGTAGGAAGACAGTATAACAATGAATCAGTGTGGCATCGGATTTTGACAGCAGCTGAGCCTAAGCTTAAGGTATGGGTACACAACAAAATTACTGTGGGGTAAACCAAGGTGTGAATTTAACAAATCTGCTACTTTAGAGAAGCTGAAGTATATATGAATACTCTTATCTTACCACACAGTATATATGGCAGTTTATTCCTTTTCACCCATAAGGTAACATATTTCACGTACTACTTCACAGATCTATTTCACAGACACTATGAAAAGAAAAGGGCTTCAAACAGCTACCACTCAGCAGCTGGTCTAGAGCAAACATATGCATTGGCTTTCTTGTGGCACCTTGTTTACATATGCACACTGTATTCTCAGATATAGAGAGAATATCTGTAGGCTATATTACAAAAATAATACAATGCCTGGAGGGTACCTACCAAGAGATCGATGTGCTGTTTTTTCTTACATGAAGGAAGAGCTTGCTCCAATAGCCAATTTACTGTTCCTGAGACTACTTCTGGCATGAAACACTACAACTCACAGACTCAAAAGAAGAAAGCCAATCTGGCTTTTAAAGAACAAGTAGGAAGAAAGGTAATTACTGCTGTGCTTGGGACACACTAAGAGATTATTGCACTGGCACTCAATACACCGCAGAGAGAAACAGATGAAGTATTTTAAAACTCCTGTTCTCCAGCAGCCTAAATTTTAAAGACTCATTACAAGGCTTTTCAGACTCATAACAAGTACTTTGTTTTCAGTTACAGAAAGAAACTTTCATTAGGTAAACACCTCAAAAAAGTATTGCGAGATCATTAATTTATTTCCTGCAGATGTTTATTTATTTTCTTATTATGCAGAGGCTCTGATTTTCTTAGGTGCCATAATGCTCGAAAGAAACAAAAAAAGGAATGAGTCATAACATCCCGGAAGATAACACGTGTAGTTTTTAAAGTATAAGGGAAAACTATGGTTTCCAAGCCACTAGTTTTAGAAAACATCCTAATTAAACTACAAAAGGAAAACATCAATTTCAAAATCTTAGGTTGTTCACTGACTAACTGAAATAAAACAGGAAAGTTAGGGATAACTTCAGAGGAAGGAGAAGAGATGAATAAACAACCTTTTAAGATCACATGCAGAGACAGAGCCGAGTAACTCTAATGAGACTTGACATATCCAAGGGTTAAAGGGACATTAAACCCTGTAGGCCTCATTTTTTTTCAATCCTTGAAAGCAATGAAGTTTGATTGGAAAAGTCATGTTGATTTTGTTTATTCTGTTCCTGCTATGTTTTTTCCAATTGAACTACATTTCTGACATTAAAATACATTTTTCTCATTGTTGTTGTCAAATCCAATTTCAAGCCTAAGCTATACATTCTGCCCACATTAAATAAGCTCTATAGATTCACATATAAGGACTGTTTCTTCAGCAAGAAATAATAAATGTCAAAGTCATAACTCTGAGCTTTTGTTTTTTCCTTTTAAAGGCAAAGCACATACTTGAAGCCAGCATAATACTTTCAGGCAGAAAATGAGTAAATGGGCATTCATTGGCATCATATATATAGCGTGTACATATAAATATATCTTGTGCAGTACATGAGAAAGCAATGGCAAGAGTATGGCAGAACTCCATCACAGAATTATGTTCAGCTCCTCACTGAGACATTTCTGACACAATTTTGACGAGGAAATAGAAAAGATATGCAGCAAGACACTGAATATGCACTGCATTATTGAGAAAGACAGAAGGTAAACTGGAGTGAGGTTAAGACAGGGTTATCAATCTCAGACCTTTTGCAACTTCTGTCCTTGGGGAAAAGCCGTGTTTGGCATTTCTCCCCATACCACAGTCCCCTCAAATAGCACAGTACCTCTCTTAGAGAGAGCCCTGCATATCAAGAATACACCTGCAAATCCTACTTAAAAAAATATTAAAGCAATGCAGATGATGGTATACCATGGAGCCAATTTGAAAAATTCTAGTAGGCTTCAGAAATCATATTGAATTGCACTTATTATCAGAAGTGAATTTTTGATGATGGTGCTATGGTGCTTTGTCCTAAAGGTATACTAAAAGAAGACACGAGAAAGGCACTTAGGCCCTTCAAGTCAAACTGCAGGAAAGATTTCTAGCATTTCAAGTTCCACCTGAAGCCTTCACAGACAATAACATTTTTACTGAAACGCTGTATTACTAACCAGAAAGCTGGCTTACATAGCACAAACCAGAGTAAGAACTGAATTCACAACTAAATAATTTCAATGTAGGAAATAGATTCTATGCATCATAGGACTGAAATTATAATACAGGAGTTGGTAAGTTTTTATGTGAGCATTAGCTTTATAAAAAATGCCTATATACTACAGGCAGCAGCTGAGCCTAAGCTTAGCTTACATACTAAGTTCTGCAGCAATAAGAAGAGAGGGATATTAAATGTTCAGAACTGTCTTCTGACAGTCTTCAGCCTTTTCATAGCTTGCCTAGGAACTCCTTAACTGAAATGTCAAAAGCTGTCATGACGATGTCAGCAGGATCACCAATCTCTACTGTTGTTTCACCTGTTCCCCATTTATTTTTTTATATTCACATGATACATCACACACAAAATACTCTTCATCCTCTCTTAAATACCCGTCATCTTCCCTCTTCCTGCCCACCAGTACTCTTTATGCCTCCCTCTTGAAAAACCTTGCTGAAATTTAGATTTGCTATGAAACTGTCCCAGTTTCTTTTCTGATATTCCTTAGCATCCCTTTCTCTTCTGTTTACGTTATTCACTAGAACCCCTTTGTCCTCACCTTCCCCATAAACACCAACACAACGTATACTTAAAGCTGATTTAGTCACACCACCTATGATCTAAACGTACTGAAATCACTGTTTAGTACTGAAAATCTACCCAACTTTCTGAAACGTAGTACCGTGTCAAATTTTAATAGCTTTAAGCTCTTGAGCACCCCCTAACACTTACTTTGTTTGCACAGCTGTTTAACTCTTAAAAGATTAGGGGTGAACTGCACTATCAGCGGCACTACTAAAAACGGGAACGTACAATGCAGCTGTTAAGCAGAGATATCCTGCTTTATTACGTGCTTTTCCAAGTCTAAAAAAATCAGTTCTGTCATATATGTTTAAAATGGGACTGTTTTAAATGAAGCAGAAAGATGCATTAAATCGTTTTTCATTTTCCGGTACATTCTGATTAGCTATGAGAGCTCGGATAACTTAATTAACGCTGGAGTCAATAACAATTTGACATACTTGAGAGGAAAACACTGAAAACTGGGTTGATATTTCTGCTTGATGACTGTGTATTGCTTTTTCTTTAGAACACTCACCGCCCCAATCCTTACAGGAAGCACTTTGCTGCTTCCCGTTTAACCCTACAATTAGCTGTGTTTCCATCCAATATATCATAAGTTACACGGCACGTTTTCGATGCAGAAACGACTTCTGTTCTCGTTTTCAGGCAGACAAGAAAAGAATCTACTAATCTAATAGAGGGCTGAACAAAAGTACTAAGTTAGCACGCCACCGTGCAGGCAAATATAAATACGAGCAATTCCCTTAAACACGGGGTGCTCTTGTTCTGAACCAGGAATTTGCCTTGGAGCTCTTTCAGCCGTTAAATTGGCAGCGGTCAAGAAACGGGGGAGGAAAGGTAAGGAAAGCACTGAGGCAGGTCAGTTCCAACCAGCAGCTGGAAAGGCGAGACGCGAACGCTTCCCAGCACCCCCATGGGGCTCCTGCTTGCAAGAGCCCGGCCAAGGCAGGTACATCCCCGACGAAAAGCCGCAGCTGACACTCTCGCAGCTCCGCGGAGTGAGACGGAGCGACAGCCCAGCTCCGGTACTGCCTCTGCTGCCAGAACTCGGTCCCCAGCAGGTTTTCCCCACCGTCGGCTCAGCCCGGGCGCAGGGACCCGCGGGCGCAGGGACCCGCTCGGGACCCGCGGGGCGGTGAGCGCAGAGCCCGGCTCAGTCCGCGCAGCTCCAGCTCCGGGCAGAACGTGCCCGCACGGCCCCGCGGTCAAATGTACCGAGGGATGCGGGGAGCCCGTAGAAGACTCCGGGAAGGGCTGTCCACCCGACCGGGTGCGGCGTGAGCCCCTCACCGCTCCGACCGCTC
>VZTN01001891.1:0-22414 GCA_013400515.1 Erpornis zantholeuca | reverse complement strand
GGCGGTGCCGGGCTGCCCGGCCCCGCTGTCGGGCGGCCGCGGTGGGAGGTGTCGGGTGGCCCGTGACCGCGGGGGTTCCCTCAGAGCCGCCCGTGAGCACCGCTCGGGCTGCGAAGCGGCGCCCGGTCAGCCGGGCTGAACTGCAGGGTCAGGGCAGAGGGAGTAAATAGCCAAAAAATTCTGCTTCTAAATCGGTGTCACTCACGTAAAAGGTGTCTTTCAGCGAGCACCGGAACTGCTTTATCTCTGTAGTATTTGTGTTACTACTGGATTTGCATAAACCCTGTCTAGTTATATTACGTCTTGTTAGAGCTACAATATCATCTTGGCCTTATTTAAAACAGTGGCTAAATACATCAGCTGTTGCCGTTTGGTAACAAAATCGGGTCTGTTTGCAGCAGGTAAGTGTAATTGTATTTTAATGAAGGCCATATACCTGGTTTTGCAGGTGTACATAGTGGCAGAGAAATGCTGTCTTTAAAATGAATAATTATTAAAATAACAATAAGACTTCTCCTTCAAATAGGATGCAAAATACGCCTTACATAAGCAATTATTTTTTCTCAGCTGTGTAAGTAGTATATCTTTAGTCTTCGATCCATGCCACAAAGTTTTGTGTTATCCACAACTCACCTTCAATCCTAACAATAAATTTGTTGTTTATGTTGTTGCTATGTTAAATTGCTTCCTTTCATACAATAAATCTGGTGAGAATTTATTTCACAGGTATAATGCCTGTAGTCTGCATTTTTATCTTCAGTAAAAGTGATACTAGTTTTACAGTCATAGTTCTTCAGTTCATGCAGCAACTACCATTTTGATTGAAAAAGTTCTGCTGCGTAGAGACTAAAAGATCTCCTTGCATATGCTCTTCACTATTATCCTTGAATCACTAGTAAAGGCTCTTGGATACATTTACTGTACCAAGTGTGTGTGTATATCCATACACACTTAGAGGTATACTGAGTGACACAGTAACAGATATGTCATATCTTATGATACATCATAAGAAAAATCAGACAAGCAAGAGTAGGACAAATACAGACTGTTTGGGTTGGCTGATTGGTTAGACTGCAAAACTGGGTGGGCTGCTGACTCATAAAAATGGGCACCGTGAAATACACACTAAAGTTATCTTCTGAAAGGAAGGCTGCGCAGAGAATTGTGAGCATATTTCACTTATATGGGTCAGAGATGGGAATTGGCAATGGGCCGAAAAGTATCGGGATAGTTAATGCTACAACATATTTGCATTTTTAATTTTTGTTTTCTTGGGCCCCAAACTCTCCCCCTTAATTATTTATTGTTTCTGGTAAACAACTACATTTTTTTCTGCACGTCAGTAGGTCCCTTCCCTCACTTGTTTTGAACAGCTGTTTTCTCTGAGTGTTTGGAGCTCCCTTCAGCAAGACATCGATCAATATAAGGAATCGTAGTGTGCTAACAAATGCATAATCAGGAACAAAGTGGTCTTTCATGTGTCTCATACCCAAAAGAATGGGTAGGAAAGGGAAGCAAAGCAAAGCAAATGAGATATTCTTCATGGGTTCCATATCACAGTTATGCCCAGTGTTATTTTGTGCATGTTTTTTCAGGTCATAGCTCTGTCCAGCTGGTCCTGACAGGTGTCCACATTAAAAATTTTGCAGCATCAAACAGATGATGGCCTGCTGATAAATATTTCTGAGCTTCCAAGGACTAGTCATTTTTCTCACTCTCAAAGTATCTTTTACATTAAGTTATGTTTGAAGGAAAGGAAGCACAAACACGGCATTTGTGCTCTGGGAAAGCAGTGTTTTCCTTCAAGTTCAAATGCCACTACAGAACATCATGATTGAACGATAGTGAATCATGGGCTGTTACTCTATCCACTAAGTACTGCCATATTCTATCCAATTTCTAAATTAATTCCTTCAGCAGTTTTTATTCACTGGCTCAATAGTCCCAGCACTTCAGTTCTTTTATTTGTTACAAGCATCTGCTCTTTCAGTTAAAATACTACAAACACGGTGGGCTGGAACAGAACACAAGAAAGACAGAGGTGCCCCTGATATGCTGGGCCTGGGCTATCTGGCCAGCAGTGTGTCAAAAATTGTGTCAGTGTAGAGCAAATTGTACTAAGCAATGGAGGAACAATAAATGGTGTACTTTATTAGTGTCTGTCTTAATTTATTAAGGGAGATGATGAGATAACAATTTTGATGTTAAGTTGCTTAAGATGAGTTTTTATACAAAAACTAGACAACTATCATGTAACTACAGTTACAATTTACCTCAGAATCCTCTGGAAAATTTCGGTGTTTTGTGTATTTATATGAGACTGGAATTGTGTTAGGTTTTTTTATTGTTGTGTGGACAGTGAGATCTTCTTGTTTTATTTTTATTTTTTAGTGTATAAATTAAAGAAGCTTATTTTTCAAACTAGCTAAATTTCTGTGTCATTATGCCCGTGGAGGGACTGTGTCAGAATTTTGCTACTTGGATGATTTATAACTGCCATCTAATTTCTGACTGGAAATTTATTCATGGCCACTTCACACCTACTTGCATGTCTGCTAATATTTTCTCTTACCTTACATAGTTCTTATCACTTATCACATAGTTCTTATCACACATAGTTCTTAGTGTCTAGAATTTATGGAATCATAGTATCATTTAGGTTAGAAATGACTTCTGAGATCAAGTCCAACCTTTGACTGATCATCACCTTATCAACTAGGACCATGGTCCAGTAGTTTCTTGAACACCTCCAGGGATAGTGACTCCCTCAGCCACTCCTTACTTGGCTTGTGTTCCAGACCCTTCCCCAGCTCCAATGCCCTTTTCTGCACATGCTCCAGCCCTTCAAAGTCTTTCTTGTAGTGAATACAGTACTCAAGGTCTGGTCTTGCCTGTGCCAAGTACAAGGGGATAATTTATCTCCCCTGATGTGTTCATAAAAAGCAAACTTGTTCTGGCTAAGGATTATGTTAGGCTGGATAAACCAGTGTATCTTAGCTTCCTTTCATGAAACAGATATTTCTGTTTGTCGTATTTGGTTTGGTTTTTTAGTGCTTTCACATCTGTTCAGTTCATGTTTCTTTACCACACCTTGTAGCATGGTAAATGGCATTCTTGCTAGGGTCTTACACAACTATTTTCACTTTTTGCTTCTGGGAATACTTCGTATCTTGCATGCTAGACATACAAACAATGTTTTCACATCTTCATATTGTTTGACTCAGCTACAATATGACAGGGTAACCACTCATATGTGTCCTTGATTTTATCAACAGCTTCCCCATTATTGGAGAGTTAGTTTTTGTTAGTCCCTCTGTGTAAGGTCTTGCTGTTGTCTGTTGTTAAATAGAATGCCATTGTCAATACCCACTTAAGGTCATCCAGTTCTTTCTCTATTATATTTCAATCCTTTTCTGCATATATGATGCTACTTGGTGTTATCAGGAAATGTTATTAGCAAGCTTTTTGGTATAAGTTTAATTGTGGCAAATATTAAAGCTTTTAAAAATTCAAAAGCCTTGACCAAAGACTCATTCTTTATGAACTCCATTAGTAACTTTCTGATCCAATAGCTTTTATTCAGTGTAGACCACTGTTATCTCTGCCATCAACATCCTTGGTACCTTTCCCATCTTTTTTATCTTAACTGATATGGCACTGTATCACAAGTCCATTCCATACAGCATAGTGTAAAAAGTCCATATAAACTTCCTGCATGTCCCTTATCTGCAAAAATTAGCTGTCTTATCAAAGAAAGGTGTCAAGTAAGTTTGGCACAATCTACCTCTGGTGAATCCATGTGATACTTTCTTTGATGATCATTTGTTTTCTTCATCTTTGAATTTTGCAAGAAAGAATAATTATTGTCAGTAGCATGCTGGCTTTTGATCAAATTTATAGACCTGACATATTCTTGATTGCTTTTTCTCCTTTTAAATACAGGCACTATGCTTGGATTTTTTCTGCTTTTGAGTTTTTAGACTTATTAAAAATCCTTTCTGCTACATCTTTTATCTCCTGTTCCCATTCTTTCAGAACTCTGGGATGAAGGTAATCCAAGCACTGCATTTTCAGCTTCCAATTTCTGCTTAAGGCAGTGTAATTTGTCCAATATTTTAATGAGTTTCTGCAAGCTTGGGTTTTTTTTACCTTTGAATAGATAATTCAAGCTGTGCTCACAGAGCCACAGAATGTTGGAGACTGGAAGGGACCTCTGGAGGTCATCTGGTCTATCACCCTGCTAAGGCAGGGTGACATGGACAAGGCCATGTCCAGATGGCTTTTGAGCGTCTTTAAGGATGGAGATCTCACAAATCTCTCTGCACAGCCAGTGCTAGTGCTCAGTCACCCTCACACTGACAAAATGTTTCTTGATGTTCAAAGGGAACCTCATGTGTTTCCATTTGTGCCCATTGCCTCTGGTCCTGTCACTGGGCACCACTTAAAAGTGCCCATTTCTGTTCTCTTTGCACCCTTTCTTTGGGTATGAGACCCACCCTGAGGTTTCTCCAGGATGACCAGTCCCAGCTCTCGCAACCTCCCCTCGTGCGTGAGATGCTTCTTCCTTCAGGTTCACCCAGGCCATTGTTGAAGCCTGATCCCAGAAAGTGATCCTTACTGTGTTAGAGTGGTTCTGGTAGAAGAGTTTTAGGTGAGTTTTGTTATTTTCCATTTTAATTCTGTGTATTCAGAAGAAAGTTACTCAGACTGCACAAATACATCATTTTGACACACTCTATATCAAACTGCTACCACCTTAGATTTTAAAGGGCTTTTGCATATGTTTGAAGTACAAAGCTTTATGCGTAGAATTGTGTACAATGTAATACTGAATTAATTTCATTGGCATAAAATCTGAATTTTAAAAAAATTTATTAGGAAATAAATTTTTTTCTCCCTTGAGATATTATTTTAATTGATTTGTGAGTCTTGTGCCATTCCTACAACCAGTTCTGTCCATATTATTTACTTAATATTGCTATTCATTAGCTATTTCATTGCTAATAGAAATACATGTTAAAGAATAATAGCCCCATCAAAGGACTGGCTGAGTGTCATGATGGTTGTGTCACTGTGGAATCTAATCTTTTATTCCAGACCTAGAGGATCTGATCATTACTGTAACTCCAGACTTTTAAATTTGGGATTGTTCAACCTAGTAGAAATCCCAGATTGAACTGTATCAATTGTGTATGTGTTCTTTCATGACTTCAGATTCTCTTTTGTGCAAATGGGATAATAATACCAAGCTAACAAAATGAGACTTTCTTTGATTCACCTGTCTGCATCAAATCTCAGAATTTATGCTAATCTGTATTTAAAAGGAAAACAAACTGGGGTTGAACACAAAGAGCATCAAAAACCTCATGTCCAAATTCAGAAGTTTCTATCTATGTAAAATATTGAACACAGCTCTACTGTGAACCCACAAACTCAGAGCAAAGATTTTGAACATGTAACAGGTACTCTCATTTCACAACCAGCCCTTGCTCAAACAGTCAGTCTTCCCATCACTGGAGGAAAATAGGCACAGAAATGGAGTTACCCTTTCCAGAGTTTGAAGAGACATGTTCTGTGCTCTTTGTCTTCTTGCTGTAGTAGAAGAAGCTAATATAAGAAATGAGTCCTGAAAGCAGTGGGGAAGTGGTTTCAAGGAACATGCCATCCTAAGAGAGAAAGGAAGCACCAGGGCCCAGCAAAGCTGGCAACTACGTGGCACTGGTCAGGCCCATGTGGGGAGGAGGTAGGAATGATGGAGTCTGCTTAAGAGGGATGTGGTGCAAAAGGGAAATACTGGGCAACATCTTAATGTGTTCCAATGTCAGAACATTGAAAGAAATACAACTCTCACTGCTTATTTAGGCATCAAACCAAGATGCTGCTTGGTGCTGAGGGGCATGGAGGATGCCTGCATGTAATGTTCTGATTCACAGATTTCTGTAAGATTTTAAAGAGAGATTCTAGGAAGAGGCACCACTATTTTCCAGCATGATACAATATAGAACAGCCTTTAGCTGCTGTGTTCTCTACATGCATACAATAGTAAAACATATCTAAAATATGGTATTTCTTAGGATATTGGTGCATCACTAAATGTTCAAATCCTTATCTGAACCTTTATAAACCATATGTTTAAAAGGTTGAGCTTTTATCAAAACTCTCAGTTGCATGTTTTCACAAATGTTTTCTTCACTTAAATAAACTGTCCTAAAATTATATTGTTTAAAAAATTAAACAGAAACAAAACCCCAGGGAATCTATCCTCAGAAGCTTCTTGTGATGATGGGAATTTTAAGTCACTTTCATTCAAAAACCTGAAAACTTTAGGACTTGCAAAATAATGTGATTTTTGTCAAGCATCAGCCTCATAATGTTGTATTCTAAAAAATAATGTCTCAAACATACATGAAGAAAAAGAAGCTAAAAAATAGCATTCATACACCTTCAACAGTATTGTCAGTAATACTCCATTGGGATTTTTCTCACTGAATATTGGGTGGACTAAAGATGTAGTATTCTTATTTTCTGTATATGCATGAAATAAAGCCAGTTACAAATACACAGCTCTGTCAAAGCCACAGTTCACTTGTCATTCTAATGAGCTGGTTTTGGAACTGTGCTTTGTCTGCCTGAACTGTGGGCTGTTGGCAGAAGAGGTGCTGGGGCTTCACGCCTCTTTTGAGGTTTATTCCCATCCTCTTCCTTATGCTGGCACCTGGGTTTGTGGGTGATGCTGTACAATGGCTCAGGAGACTGATTAGACTATAACCTAACCTGGCTAAGAATGAGGAAAAAAAGAGAAATCCATCTTTTGGGGTTTTTTTCTCTCTGTCAGATTGGTTCCTTGTTCCATGTCACTATTTGGCTGCATAAATATTACCATCAGCGTTCTAGAGTGGTACTGCATCTTTAGCTGCACCCACTGGTAGTGGCAGATTAAATTGACCATGCGAATGCAGCCTGGGGAGATGGCTCTGCTGAAGATCGCAGTGTACTGTACAGGCACTTGGACTGGTGACGGATGGACTATTGCAGATATTTTGCTTCTCGGCAGTTTGCTAAGTTGAAGGGGAGGACAGACTTTGCTCTTTTCCTCACATGACTGGGAGCAGGTGATACCAGAGAGAAAATAAACTGCAAGCTTAAAACCATGAAGAACAGTCTGGTTATTGCAGAGGCCAAGTCAACTCATCAAGCATTTCTGGATATCAGAACAGATAGATAAAAGTATTATATGGGCTGTATGATGTGTAAACCTATACTGCCATTACTATTCTTAATCAAAAATTTTAAGATGAAAGTACACCATGATCCAGAGTAAATCTTGAGGTCTGTTTTTTAATCATCCTCTGTATTAGTCGCTCTGGAGTCATTTACTGGAGGGTTAATACTGCAGTACTGCTTTTACCACTTCAAGTCCTGAATCAACTTCCTTGAGACAGTGGGATAGAAAGAATTGCTCAGTATACTTTTCTTTTAATCTTCATAATGTGACTGCCTTTTGTTTCTTGAATGCCTTTCTCTTCAGCAAAGATGTTTGTACAGTGTGTTGTCGTTAGTTAACGTGATCTACAGTAGATAAATGAGTTGATTATCTGAAGCTAATGTTTTAAAGAGGTTTCAAAAATATATCAGAGATATTTCACTAGTTTACCAGTCAGATGCTTTAATTTAATTAATTGAGTTTTGAAATTAAATGAAGAGTTAAATCTGTGAGTTGTTAGTAACTGGTAGAAAACAGCCTTGCTGTATTGTCTGATGACCTAGTCTGATGACCTGCATGATGAGTGACTTCCCACCCAAAACTCCAGGTGCAGAGTCAGCTGGCTTGTTACCTTGTCCTTCAGGGAAATGAATGTTTACCACTTTTACTTGCAGTTTTTTCAGTATTTTTTATCTCTGTCAGAAAGGACCTGCTCAGCTTTTCACCTGCATTTGTAGGTCCACTGTTGAATGGGTAAACAGTGCAGAGCTCTCAGTGAATTTCAGTGCTTTGTCTAGTATGTAATATTTTTTTCTAATGCTTTTCCACGATGTCAGTAATGTGCAACCACCTGCTGTACAATGCAAAGGAAAGAGCATTCCCATGTCAGAGATACAGAAATACACACACACTGTAAAACTTCCCAAACTCTTGAGGACATGTGAGTCCATGCAAAATTAGGTACATATCATACAATATACTGAGTTGGAAGGAACCCAGCTGGGTCATCGAGCGACTCCAGGCCCCATGCAGGACACCCCAGTAATCATATCATGGGCCTGAAAGTGTTTTCCAAATGCTTCCTGAACTCAGAGCAGCCTGATGCCGTTACCACCTTCCTGAGGAGCCTGCTCCAGTGCTCAAACACCCCTGAGGCAAAAAATTCTCTACTGATAGCCAGCCCAAACCTCCCCTGACCCAACCCCATGCTGCCACCCCATGCCAGGTCCTGCCCCTAGCCGTCAGAAAATATCTGGGAATAGTAATAGATTAATGGCTTTAAAGTAGTTCTCAGAGCCCACTTGTAAATCAGATGATACAGTAGTGCTGGAGAAGCCAACGTCTGTGCTGCTGTGCGGGGAAAGTAGAATAGGAAATCTAAATGACTCTTCGGCTGCCTTGAAGTCATTGTCTAATATTAGCCCTGTCAGCAGCGCCTGGCTCTTTGTCAGTCGGCGCTCAGGAGGAGGTGGTTACCAGCCAGGAGAATATGACCAAGGCTTTTAAATACTCTTGCTTGGAAAGTCTTATTAATGGCTGAATATGAGATCAATGTGCAATAATTCTTTCAAGCAGCATCTTTTTAAAAGCCTTTAGCAATCTGTCATCCTCATCTGCCTCCTCCCAGTTAGAAAGCCACATTAGTCAGGAGAAATCTCATGATCCTGGGAAGTTTCAATCTGCATCCGCTGATGCTGTGAGGAAAATGCCACTGTGCAGGGACACAGGTGCAGTTACACTGACGGCTTCTTCTCATCCTCATCTCGGATCATCCTGGAGGGACAAGCAGAAAGAAACGGGGAGGTGGGCAAGATTCTGTCAGGTGCATGGGAGCAGTACCAAAGAGAAAAATGGAATACGCTCTTCCAGGAAACAAAGATTGCGCTGTCTGTGAGTGTTAGCTCAACTTTTTCAGATATGTTTTGAGAGAGGGGAAGATTTCAATACTAGTAATTTGTTCTGAGTTTAGCCACCTGTTTGACATACCTTAGCCTTTGCTGTCATTCTGATAGAAAAGTTTAATCTTTTGGGGTTTTAAACTGATAATTCTTAATTTGTGGTTATTTTGGAGATGTCTTAAGCTGCCACAGTGTTTTTGACATATTGGAAACCTCCGCTTTGAAAAACATCTGTATTTCAAGAGGAGATATTTAAGCCTCTTGTTTTGTGCAGTGTCATTAAATACTACTCTAAGGTTAATCTGCTTCATTAGGTACTAAGTGGCAAATTTTATCATAGTAAAGAATATGGGTGAGGGAAGCCCCTGTCTTTATTGGAGAAATCCTGAGTCATTTACTTCATGATGCATCAGCAAAAATAATTGGGTGTGGTTTTGATTTTCAGCTGCTACTGTAACAAGACTATGAAAGCTAACTATGAAAGGGTCTTAGTCTGATATGTGCTTGCAAAGGTTTTTCTCAGAATACGCACAAAATGCCTCACATATTAAAGTGTGATGTCTGTGCTTGCAAGCCTCTAATAGATGTAAGTATTTGAATATTTATCTATCCAAAGCAAACTCTTTTCTCAAGCTAGGGAGTTCTCTACGAAAACAGCCTTTCCATCACATAGTAGTAGGCACTGTTGAGTTCGATTATCTTTTAGTGTTTGCCTTGATTTTGATTTTTTTTTTTAATTTTTACTGTTTTATAATTGCAAACACAATGCTTAATCTTCAGTTGAGATGATGGATTATCCTAACCCAAGTCAGTACTCTATTAAAATAAGCATTGGGGAAGTGTTAAAGACCCAAAGTAATTTAGTGGACTGTTCTTTAACCCTGCAAAATATGTCTTGGGTTTAGAATGAATCTCAACCTTTCAAGAATGAAAAAAAGGAGAATTGTAATTAAACACATTTATGTGAGTGAAATAATTTTTAGCAGTACAGATCTTAAATAAATATGCTCATGGAGTTGTAAATGAGGAGGAAAGGTTTTTCTTTCTTGATTCTGTTAATGGGAGCTTAGATAAACCTATGCTGTACTGTAAATGGTTACTGAATGACTGAATTGACTGAATGACTTTGCAGTATGACTGTTGTGAATTAGAAAAGGCATAAAAAGATAAGTGGATTTTTTGTTGGTATCTGCTGAATCCGTAGAAAGTTCTGATTCTTAAAACTTTCAGAAACTATGTTTCTCAACAGTTCATCATCTGTTTTTGACTATCTTACTTCTCTTGTTAACAAGTTTTTTCATGTATAATCTGTAAGTACACCGGAGAAGAATGGCTTTTAGTGTTTTGTCTGTTCTGGAATTGTTTCATTTCCAGCACTCATTTTGGGCAATTAATGTAATTTAAAAATATGCCCTGGCCATAATTAAATGTAATCCCTGTCTCCTGAATCTAGGTGTCTCAGAATGTGACTTTTAAGAAGCAGCAGCAACGTGGACCAAACTTTAGAAATAATACAGCATATTGCTGAAAAACCTTGTTTTGGTATAATCACTTACTTTAGATAATATTTCCTATCAGTAATTAATAGTATGATGGAAACATAATAATAAACTGAAATATTAAAAAAAAAAAATTCCTCTCTACTTTGTACATTATTACCATGTCATTCTGCCAGAGACAGCTAGGAATTAGCAAACCTGACTGTCAAACAGGAGTAATACTAATGATTCTAGTTGTCTGAGAGTGGTTGAAAGTAAAAATTCAGAAGTACATAGGAATAGATTCCTCTAGAATAATAGGCTGTATTAATAGGAAGACGAGATTTTATACTTAAAACTCCCTCTTCATGCCATCCACTGAATTAGACTTGGTGTCCCTTTACCTCACATTCTAATATAAAAGCTTTTTCTCAAATCTATTTTTTTTTTCAAGATTACCATCTGTTACTGCTTGCAAGCAGAAACTTTCTGGTGTATCCTGAATTTCTTGAAATAAAAGTGTAGCCTTTATATAGTATGCAGAAATGTGAATGCTGTTGTGCCTTTTTTTTCCTTTTTATTGTTGGACTGTTGTAAAAAGGAATGAATTCTGGGCAAAGGAAATCGGGAGGAAAGAAGGCAGAGGCCTCCTATTTTCCCCAATCAAGAAGTATATATTTTTTTAATATTATCATGATATTTGCAGGTGAAAACAGCTGAGCCATGAGAGTGCTGATGAACAACAGCATGAGTTGAAACCAAGGACTTTTCTCACAGTTAGAAGTGCATGTGCAAGAATATGTACATATCTGTGATTTTTTTTATGGGAAACAAGGCTTTTAGGAGTGAGAGGTTTTAAGGTGAGGATCTAAGCTAAGAATTCAGTGCTATAATTTGTGGTACGTCAGACACATTATGAGATTTAATTATTGTTTTTAAAGCTTTGTGAGGATGAAACATGCTTTGTAAGCATTAAGTGTAGTACTTCTGTCTCTTGTACTGAAACACAATATTCAAAATAGGATATTTTAATGTATCATATTGCAATTTTGTAGTTGCATAATCAGTCATTTTCTGATTCCTTGATAATATTGGAAATTTTGTGGGTATGTCCACATACATAAGATCTATCCTTCAACTTTTAAAAATTGCTTTAATGAATTTTCTAGCCATTACTTACATATGTCATGGGAGATATTCTCTATAGGTTGGTAGAGACACCCTCCATTTCTTCCTCTTTTAATTATAGGCAACCATGAGGTATACAGACCACACAGCTTTGCAAGTGACAGGCTTGTTAGGCAGTAGGAAATGAAATACAGTAAATAAATAAATAGTGTGGGTTTATGTTAGCATAGATTAATGTATGTATGCCATCTGGGGTATTTCTAATAGGAGTGTAATCTTCAGATTTTCTAAGCAAAATAAAGCTGCCTGTGCTACACCAGAGACCTCCGTCTTAATGGGAGAATTTTGTGATTAGTTTGTTAAGATTCCTAATAAGGGCCTCAACCCACTTCTTATTCAGTGCTTTCTTTACCCACATCTTGCGTGCTTCTAATGGATTCAGAAAGGGGAACAATGGTGGTTTTACTTACATAAGGAATTTTAGTCACAGCATAGTTCTTGGTCATTGAAGTTTATAAAAATACAGTATTTTTCCAATATGTAAGTAAGTTCTGCTAATAATATTTTAGAAAGAATGGGAAGGACAAAGCATGTGGAACTAAAGAAATCTGTTAAAGGAGGATTTTGTAGCCTGAGTACTTTCTGAGAAACTGGAAGAAGAGAATCATTATCTACTTAAAGGAATAGATGATAAACATTAATGTTAAATTTTAATTAATTTTCATCTCCTAACCTGGTAGTCAGAAAACTGATTTCCAATTCAGAGCAGTGATAAAAAAGTGTAAATTTACCCTTTATGAGACAGTGTAAAACCTTCTAAGAGTTATTCAGAAGGGATTTATTTAATACCAGTAAGGTGCCTATACTCTACCTTAATTACAATTATAATTTTAAATAAATATAAAAATTATAATTTTAAATAAAATTATTCTTCCTATTTAGGGGCTGAAATTTCATTAACATTTGGACAGATGGTGTATTTTCTACTATTTCTGTAGAGTAGAAAATCTGCTAATTACAGTTAGAGGGAAGGTTATGATATAGCTAAGTAACCAGTAAAACGGAAGAATGTTACACCTGTGCCATATTTCATTTACTAGTGATAGCTTTCAGGATTTTAGATAATTCAGTCTTCAGTGGATAGTCTCTGTCTGTCTCTGCCTCTCATTCTGGCTTCCTTCATCCATTTTTGTGAGGAAATGGAGCTAATCTAAACAGCAGTAGACCAGTTTTCTTGATCAGCATTTAAAAAATTATCTCGTCATGGACCCCAAAGAAAGGTACACCCAGAGATACCAGTAGAAAAACTCCTTGGTACTTTTGGATTATTTTGCCAGCTGTCTGTATGTCAGAGAGTTCCACTAAAGTACAAGAA
Source organism: Erpornis zantholeuca (assembly GCA_013400515.1). Lineage (NCBI taxonomy): Eukaryota > Metazoa > Chordata > Aves > Passeriformes > Timaliidae > Erpornis > Erpornis zantholeuca. The sequence goes on along the minus strand of VZTN01001891.1, from coordinate 9,331 downwards.
CAGTCATGTGTCACAGGATGGCTGAACTTGCTCGTGGCAAGCATGGTCAAGATGATGGTCAGGTTTGGCAAGAGGCTAGATATGATTTCCTTGAAGTTCTGCGTGGAGTGAGCCTTAAAACTATGATTTTTGAAGAAAACATTCTCTGTTCGCTCACTGTTTTGTCTGTGTCTTCATCTAAATGGGGAAAATTCTGGCTGGTTCTGACTGAAACCTCCATGCTCCCCTAACGGTTTTTATATGGAGGTGTTCGGGTTGTTCCAGGTGTGTTGGCAGTGCACAGTCTGGCTATGTATGAAAACCATTTTAAGAAGACAAAGTTATGCATATCCATGCATATTCTGAGTTTTGTCCTGAAGTTATTAGGTGAATTTAACAGTGTCTTAAATAGAACAAGTATTCTAGTCTATATTTTCTCTTCCATTTTAATTAATTCTGGTAAAATAGCATCTTCTACTTAAGAGACAAACAGAACAGCACAGTTTAATTAGAGTTGGATACATTTTGAAAAAGTACTCAACCATGGAAGAAGGGTACTTGGAAAAAACATAGGATTGTGTCATTACACTGGAAATGTTCTCACAAGGAAATGAGTCATTAACCTATCCTAGTGTTTTGCACAATCATTGTCTTTGTGGGTGAGTGTGATTGTCTGTACCTGTGATTTGAGTACAGGTATTGGTACGAATATTTGAGTTTCAGGTAATGACTGGATGCTGAATCTGTTGTGAGTAACTGAAACAGATTAAACAGAAGTATGATTTTGCATGCTCTAAATAGGTAAGAGGGATTAAAATAGCACTTTGGTGATAGAGCTAACAAAATTCCTAAAGGTAACTAGTTAATTTGTTCGGCTGATAGGAATGATGGCTTCCAAGCTTTATTGCATGGCAAGCCTTGATTTGAGATTCCACTGTGTTGGTGCATGGTCAGAGTAGGTGGGCCCCTTCACAACTTGCACCAGCAGGTTAATGATAGTTGATGTAACAATTAGTAGCTGGTGTTCTGTTGGTGCTTATTTCTGCAAACCTCCACAACTGTGCATTATTAACTGTAAAGTTTTTACTTTTTATGTACCATATTTTGGTTGATAGTATGTTAAATTATTAAGATGTTGGTGTTCTTCCTATGCAGTTTCCCAGTGTTTGTGTGCTCTCGTTAATAAAATTTTTCAGGGGTCAGAATTAATCCCTGTCTAACTAGGCTATATCAGACTGCTGAGAGTTTCTCTTAAAAATGAAGTCTCTTTACTTGTCCTGAGTAGAACTGGATTATCTTAGGTATTGTTTTTATCAAATCTGTCCTAGATACTGCCATATATGTAACTGTAAACAGAAAAATAAGAGTTAAGTAAATCTAGGTACCTGGTGCAGATGACAAGAAGAAATTTCAGAGCTCCATACAGATGAATATCTAATCATTCTAAATATCACCATTCTCTGGTGATCAGAAATCAATACTTTTTCTGTTTTATTAAGAACTGTTTGTAAATGGTTAGTTTTGCCAGCAGTTTAAAAAATTTGGATGGGGTTTTTTGGTTTCTGTGTGCTGTGGATTTTTTTTTTTTTAACTACCATCCTTGTAGAGAGCAGAAGCCCTTTTTCTATTTTTTTTTCTGTTTCTCAGTCCATTCATTGCTGGTTGTGTGATTGCTGAATTCACAGTGGTGTTTCATGGGAAACACAGAATGATTTTTAACATTTTTTTACCTCATGTTTCTTTTTTTTTAACTCCCTTTTCAGAATTCCCCACTCTACCAATATCTGCAGGATTTGGGACACACAGATTTTGAAGTATGTTCCTCAGCGTCGCAGAAGGCAGAGCAATGTGCAGCAGCGGAAAGCCAAAGAGAGCAGACCGTGCGTGCTGCCCAGAAGGTGAGCACTCCCCTGTTGCTGAGCATTTATTTATCTTCTCACGAGAGAACTGCGTTTCTTCACAAGTAGGAGAAAAGAGAACAGAGAGAAATCACTTCCCACATTTAAAAAAGCAAAGGAAAAAACCCTCAGACAATAAACCGCAGCCAGTTATCATATCTTGTCTGCAAATGTGTTTGGAAAATCATGGTTAATCTGTATAGTTTGGAGTGTTTCTTTGCACTTACGTAGGCTAGGGAAGCAAGAGGCTTTGATAAAAAAATTTTTGAGTGTTGAAAATTATCTTATGTAGTGGATCTTATTATGTTAGCTTGGCATGACATTCTGGGAATAGAACCTGTAATTTTCTAGAACAGAATATTTATAGTTTCCAGCCCTTCCCAGGCATTCAGTTGCTAAGTATAGCTTTGTCTGTGACAAAACATATTAAGAAAGAAGATTTCTGGGAAGCAGAAATGCAGTAACCAATTTGAATGAGATAGTTGATGTGGATAGCTATTGCATTTGTAATAATGATTACTTCTATCACTGATCACAAAGCAAGGGTGAACTTAAATCAGGATTTAGCTCACAATTTTCTTTATTTTGAACTACCTTTAAAAGTATTCATGGAAATATTAGGTCTACTACTCTTGCTTTTCAGAATTGTCAGCTGGCACTCACCATAACCCACAAGAAACCAACTGAAAACATATTTTCTCCTTAAAGCTAATGGCTGTTCTGTGGTGTGTTTACACTAAAGATATCCATTCTGACTTAGTGTAGAAGACTTTGATTAAATGTTTGTTTATTTATTTATTTATTAAATGTTAACATTTGTTCACTTTTAATTAAAAATTAGGATGACATATTTCAGTGGTTGATATTCTGTTGGTTACTCTGAAATAATGCATGGATTGTCACTTAGCTATATTATTTTGCATAGTTACTTTTGTGGCAGTCAGAAAAAATGTATGATACTGCATTTGTGTATATAATTTCCACTGATTTTTATACAGAAGTGCTGTGGGGTTACAAACCTCAAAAGTATTAAGATTCACTGCTTTTAAAAACCTCAGGTATTCTGTTTTTTTCCCCTCCCTTCCCCTCAAGCATTTTACACTTAATTTTATTGTGTTGGGAGCAATTCCTCCAGTATTGCGTCAGATGTAGAAGTAATTCTTCATGGTCTGCCTTGCGACTTGAAGGGAGTGGGTGTGTGAAAACAGGCTGCCCATTTCTTGAAATGCTAGGTGATGTTCACGTTGTCTCATCTCTGTCTAGACAAGGATCCATAGTGGAAATGAGGAAGAAACCTGTGTGTAATTTCTGCTGATAAATCGTCCTAGGTTCTTCCCGCTGCAATTCCAGTACCAGTTGGGAAAAGTTAACACTTTTCTTTTGTGATCTGATGTCAGAAAGTCTATTTTTGTCGTTTGATTTCTGTGTCCCGTTTTGGGAGGGTGTCTCAATAGGAAAGAAAATGAGGGAGAGGCAGTTGGCCACACATTTAGAAAAGTGGACTGGATTTAGAAGGATCTGAAGCTTTGTTGCAACTTTGTTATGACATACAGACAAATAATTTGCATTCCTATTCCTCAGTTTTATGTGAGACTGTTATAATTTCCCTTCTATGTGTGTATCACTTTCCTTCTGTTCTGAAAAGCAAGTTTCCAAATGCCTTAAACACTTTTTAAAAATAAAAATGTAAAAGCCAGAGTATTGTTTTGTCTTTGAGTTGAGATTGTTTCCTCCTTTTGTATTCAGTCAAGTGGCAACCCTGTGCAGCTGAAAGCTGGTGACACGCAGCAAGAATTTGGCACAGCAGAGGTCTACTTTGGGATCCTCAGGGACTGAAAAAAACGAATCAGGGAAGAAAAAGAGGTTCCTAGTGACTGATAGAAATGTTTCTGGTGTGACTTGCTGTCCTGCAGATTGTGTGGTTCAGGCATAAGGAAAGGCAGAGGCACCAGTTGAATTCAAAACACATCTTAAATAATTCTTAGGATGTGTGGTTTTGGTGCTGGAAGTCTTCTTTTTTGGAATATGATCTTAATGAACTTTCAGTTAAAAATCTCTAAAGGTGTTTAAATGTTAGAAGTTATGAATCTTTGTTATTTAGTTTACAGAGAGTTTGACTGAGTGTTGTTCTAAAGCTGTAAGAATACTCCAGAAGCATTGGCAACATGACCTGACTTGTGTGTTGGTGAAAGCAGTTTTACTTGTCAGTAACACTCCCAATGGGAATGCAGGCTGTGAGACAATATTCCAAGGATCTGAATAATTCAGTGTGTTGCTATATTCTATTGGGTCACAGCCCAAGACAGTGGGTTGTCTTGTTTTGTATTTTCAAGCACTGACTTGCCTGTTGAGTGTTTGTGCAAGCCCAGATTTTTATTTTTAAACTAAACCATGGAGACTAAACTAAAAGATTGCTTAAGTAGCACACTAGGGGTTTTTTTCAGTAACTCCACAGTCTAGTTTAGTAAGCTGGTAGCAGTTCAAAACTATCCTTGGTGTAGCTTTAAATATTCATTATAAGAATCCAAAGACTTACAAAGGCTACGCAGTTGAAAATGATAGGCTTTAAGAGGCATAATCTGAAATTAAATGGGTGATTCTTTCTGTGCCCTGCTTTCAATGTACAGGGAAAAATACTTTGCAGTGAAATATCTGTCTGAAATTCAAATGCAGAGCAAGACCTTTGTTCATTTTATTTCAATTTTCTACAAGTTGTAATTAGAAAATTTTATTTCCTTTTGCACCACTCCACAAGAAACTTGAAGGATAATCTACTGCTGCAGTTAGTGACAGTCTTCTGACTTATGTCATTGCCCTTGAGCAACAATCAAAATACAATCACTTGGATTTATTCCATAGTCTTGAAGTGTGAATTGCTGGGATAGCTCCTCCTAATAAGCCACGATGACATCAGCGTTTCGGGAAGAGCTATCATTATGAGATCCCTGTTATTGGTTTACCATTTCACTGACCTAAAAACACTTCCTCGTGGCATAGATCTCAAAATCTAACTGCACACAGAAGGAGTTGTACAAAGAGACATTTGTAAATAAAAGCTTGAGTTAGATTACTTAAATGGGCACTGAAATAAGTTATTTCAAAACTTGTTGAAGCATAAGCGCTTTAGGGTGACAGTTCCTGATGTTAAGGCTGTCATGCCCTGGCTTGTTGCACCAGGCTGGTCACACTGCCTTTCAGAAGGCTGTCAGGCTGGTCACAGGTTAACTATAAAACTGTCAGCTCCTGTTGCTTGTGTTAAACAAACAAAAGGAGAATAAAAACCAAACAACAACAGCAAAAAATCCCACGAAAAAAACCAACAAGTAAGAGAAACAGAAGCTGTCACCTTTTATACATTGAGCTATTAGAATCTGTATGGGGTTTTGTTTTATTATCTTAAAACAGTATGCCACAAAATGTAAGCACTTCACAATTAATTTTTTTTGGCATACATTTTATTTGATAGTATTACATGTCAGCAGTCTGAAGATTGAGACAGGGCCTCAAAATTAATCAAATATATATAAGTAAATATTTTGAAAAACACTTCCTGTCAGTTTAGTCTGAGGTACATAGATACAATAATGTGTCAAAAACTGCTTTTTATTTTTTGTTCATTGAATGGCTGCAGACTGAAGCAAAACCGTGCATCTATTCGGCTATAATCTGCCATGCATCTTGTTTTAGGAAGATACATGAGTAGAATGTGGGATGACTGAGAGGGAGTCCCTCTATTAGTGGCATTTGAAGTTATGCTTACAGCTCAGATAAAAGTGTGGATTTAGGTTGCCTGGGAAGCAGCATGGAGACAAAGTACCTGATAGCACACACTGGTGCAGGCAGGGAGTTTCTGGGGCATTTCCTCTTCTTACCATCATTCTTCCTGTCTCTGTTCATAACTCCTCTGGAGTCTTGTGCTCAAGCTGCAGTGAGCTGCTGAGGAGTGGTTGTCCCTGTCCCTGTCTTTCACTTTTCTTCAGCCTGTCAAGCATTTAACCTTTGGGTTTTACTCCCCAGGAGAGAGAAGGTCTTTCATATCAATGCAATAGCTGCCAACTTGAGATCAATCTAATCTTAGCTGTAGTTATTTTTAACAGAAAAACATAACAATCTTTTATGCTCCAAATAGGTGGGGTTACTGAAGGCTTTATTTTATTCTCTTGTTCACAAGCAAACTGATGGGAAGCAGATGTTCTCTTAGTGTACTCTGAAGTTAGGCCAGACACAGTAAGTGAAACTTCCTTACAGGTACTTGGGTCCGAGTTAACAAGAAAATCAAACGCAGAAATAAAGGCATTGTCTGTTGTTACTGATTTAATTTTGGCTTTGGTTTTTGGTTTTCTTTTTAATTGGAGTAATTTCTGTTCCTTTCAGCAAGGCATCCTGTCAAAACTAGTTGAGTTTTTTAGAAGCTGGTTTCCTTTTCCACAGTATAAGAAAAACAATGACATACTTCACCGACTGGTAAGTGATCACTTTTTTTATTTTTCCATTTCCTTTCCTAATCCACAGGTCTTCCTCTCCTCTGTATCTCATCCTCTGAACAGCATCTTTGGTTTGTACTGCTGGTTTTGGCTCTTAAGACTTTTACTTATTCTTTAGATAACACTTACTATGGTTTTCAGTTACTATGCCAAATTGGGGATAAAAGGACAGGAACAGTATCAGTAGCCAAGTTGAAGATGTTCAAACTGTGGAAGATGATAAAATAAAATACATGAGAAATTAAGGAAATTCTTGCAAGCTGAAATGAATTTAATTGCACTGCCTTGGTGGAAGGTGGTGGGGAGATGCTGACTGAGAAAGTCCTTGTGTTGCAGCTTAGTGCCTTGTAGACGCCACCTAAGACAGAAGGTTCTAGAGCTTCAACTGAATATTGCTTCACCCTCTGTTTCAGCTTGTTAGCTGAGGCTCAGCACCACCACAGTGCAGCTGTACTGGCCCTGGACCCATCCTGGCCTCTTTGCTTCTGCACTGCTCTCTACAGGGCTTCTGCATTTGGGAAAGGCAAATGAGACTTTCTTTGCTCTTTATCTGCAGCACCACTTTCCAGTCTGAGTTTGTCTCAGATCTGCTTGAACTTGTACCCAGCTCCTTCATGTTCCTAGTATGGCTTTCAAATGTGACTTTAGTCAGACCGTTCCAGAATCTAGAATTTTGATTTATTTTTTTCTACTGTGATGTAGGGATGATGTCTTCAAATGGAGCTTCAAATGTTGAGCAACATGAGAAGTTAGAATTTTCCATTTCTCGCAGAGTTCTGCTGTATCTCAGTTCTCCTTGATCTCAAGAGGACAAAATTTCTTCTGAAAATCTCTCATTAGTGATCTCTGATTGACTTTTCCTCCCTCTCCCCCTATGAATCGAGGGTATTATCTTAACAGCAATTTTTAGCCTTACTTTCTTGAGATGGAGACATAACCCAAGAACATGGAAAACATGTTTGTCCTGCTGCATACTACAGCAGAGTACTGAAATGACACAGGATGCATCAGAGGAGGGCAGAGTTTCCTCTTGCACACAGTCCTGAAACAAATGTTTTCCATTAAAAGTAGAATGAAAGTTATCTGAGGTGACATCTGTGCATGGAATTAAATTTCTAAACTAGCTATNTCTGTGCATGGAATTAAATTTCTAAACTCGCTATCTTATGGTTTCATAAAGAATCTCATTCTGTCAGTGGCAGAATGAAACAGATTTTGTACTGTGAAATGTCACACTTGTGTTAAAAGCTTCTATTAGAGACTCTAAGGAAATATTCTCTTTTCTCCCCTGTAATTAGCTAAATGCAGGGATGCACATGTTCAGTGTTGAGTTTTGTTATGACATTCTTAACTTGAAGTAATTATGGTTTGGTGCAGTATGCAAATGAAAATTTCAGGAGGCTTCTCTGATGGTTGTGTTTGTCTTCAAGAGCTATAGTTGGGGAAGAAAGTAGCAACTGCTTGTGGCATCAAATTCACAAATATTTAAGTAACTCCCTGAAATTTTCCTGGAGTTCAGCAAGTGTGAGGTCTTTCAAGCCCCATGCTGTTTTATGTTTACACTGAGTTCCCTTGGGAAAGGTACAAGATCCTGCAAGAGACTACTCCACTGCCTGGGCTTTGGGCTTCAGTCCAGTGCATTGACCCTACTATTATTAAGTGTCTACAAGTGACTTTTTGTTGACTAATTTGCAATATATCTCTTCCTCTCTCTAAGTTTTGTTTGTTAGTTAATGACATAAATGATGTCACAACATTTTTTAAAAGTATTTTCTGGGTTTTTTTAATGATCTGTTAGATACAGTACCTCTCTGATTCTTATGCGAATATATTGGCATAGTCTGTGGCTTGTTTCCAGTTATTGTTACTATCTAGGTCAGATCATAAAGTCAGTGTGATGCATCCTGCAAGCCTGAACTATTAGATAGTGTGTGAGCTTTTAAAGTTAAACAAGTTTAATAAAAAAGTAGCTATTTGTGATATATCTGCACCATTCCTATACTGGGGGACAGATTGTTGTCAGTAAAGTGTGGAGTGTGTGGGTGTTTTCCTTGTTTTGCTACAACTAAATTTTAAGAATTTGCATATTCTTTACTAATGCCTGTTTTTTCTCCTGCCCATTTGTATGTGATAAGGATGTTGGATTTCGATTTGACACACTCCGTACCATCCTGCAACAGGAAGTTCTGCTGCAGGAGGATGTGGAACTGATTGAATTCCTTGACCCCAGTATCCTGTCTGCAGGGCAGTGTAAGCAACAGGAAAACAGACAGCTTCCAACACTACGCTCCCTAGCAACTCCTAATATTTGGTATTGTATTGAGGATATCTACCATTATATTCACTGAGAAACAAGCAAAAAATATACTGTGCATTCCTGAGATAAAATGCAACATTAAAGTAACTATATTTTTTCTCACGTCCTTGGGTCTTTATTCTAATAGTCCCCAGATTTTTGTATAAGCATGGTTTTTTTCATTGAGCATTTTGTTTAAAAAGTGATTTTTAATCTGAGATAACTACATGAGCATGAATGAATACTCCTAAATGAATATATTCTATAAGGAAGAACTAACATAGTTGATTAATTCATTAATTTCTGAAACTATATAGAGGTGATTTTGATAAATGAGACCTGATTGTGAAGACTGAATTGAAAAGTGTTTGTTTTGGCGTGGTCTTCATAAAATATCTTGTGGGTGGGGGGAGGTGAGGTGGGATTAATATTCAAACATAGAATATCAGAAGAATAAATTACAGAATATTCAATAAGATACATTGAAGTCAGCAGAGTTTTGTGGAATTTGCTCAAGAATACTGAAGGAGCCGACTGCAGCGGTAGCTGAACAGCTACCACCTATATTTAAAAAATAACACCATCAGTGATGTTCTGACAGAGTATCTTGCTTGGAAATGCAGGAATCAGTAGAAAAAAATACCCCATAATATGGCCCAGTGCTATTTTCTCAT
>VZTN01001890.1:5347-36187 GCA_013400515.1 Erpornis zantholeuca | reverse complement strand
TTCAGCCTTCTTACTCAAAATAAAGTACTGCTTAGGTGCTTTTTTCATTCAGTGAACTAGCACAATAACACAAAACTCATTGTTACTGAGGTTTGTATATCATGAGTATTTTGTCATCTCTGCTATACTATCTTGGTTAGCAGCTCATGCAGATTCTCCATGATAACAAAGAGACATTATTTTCCCTCTTGTCACACTCAATAAATCTGTCCACTCCCCAGCAAATATGCCTTGGCAGCAGTCCAATCATGGGAGTCACTGACAAGATGGCACACCTGAGGTCAACCAAATCACTCTTTAATACAATAATCACATCTCAGCTTGGCACTCCATCACCTATCATTCTCCCCAAATGAACAAACAAAACTGCAGGAGAAAATACTCCTGGGCACCCGCAATGGTGGCAACAGCTGGACCAGCAGATGCTTCTCATGTGATTCAGCACCTGTGCTTTTGCATTGCATTTCTGCAGTGGGCCATGCTAATAGATTTTTTTTTCACTTTTTTAAAATGAAATATCCGTACCTAAAATAAATGTTCAGAGGAATTAGGCAGAACTCTATTTCTCTTGCTTAAAGGGAGCCATCCAATTGTAGGAAAGAGCCTGTAAGATCCCAAAAAGTATATTAGTATAAACTCTGTACTTCGTAATTTATGTGTGATGTAGATTTGAGGCACCTCACTCTTCCTGGTATCCTGTAAGTCTGAAATACATATGGCAAAAAAAGAAAATTAGGATAAATTAATGCAGATGAGATAGGTACATAAATGTATTTTAAAAATAAAACTCTGAAGAACTTTAGATTTGGGGACACTTTATTACCAGGACAAATAATTTCTTGCTTCCTAAATAGAGCAATGGGGTTTTGTTGTTTTATATACATGTTAAATATGTAGGACAGTGACCCAGTTTTCTGCTAGGGGTTTATTAGGCCTTTCTATCTAGACACGTTTAAAATTATGTGCATATAAAAATCCTTAGTCCTCAAATAGTCTTGTAAATCTTAGTACCACATGGAAACTCTTAGTCATGACAAAAAAATCCACCCATTTGGAAATATAATGATTTAAATATGTACATTTTAGGAGTCCCTTATGGGTCCCTTTCAATTCAGGATAGTCTATGCTTCTGTGACTATATTCCATGTATTCAAATCTGTCAGAAGAAAAAAAAAAAAAGAAATACAGATAAATCATGCTCTTCCTTTCATCAGAACTGCCTCCCATGTGAGAATGCAGAAGCAAAAAAGAACATTGTATAACCTTACTCATCTGTGTTGGAACCACCTCTTTGCCTACTGCTCTCTCCTTTCCAGACAAGCTCTTATTTGTAATGGCCCTTGATATTTAATGCATTTCACCACTACAATGAAAAGCACCTGTTAGGGGATTTCTTAGGAGGGAGATCAGACTGGGCAAAATAAAGATCATAAAAACATGTTCTCTGGAGTCCTTAACTTCCTAAAAGTGAGCTTTGGTTTTTTCTTTTTTTCCTATTTTTTATTTCTATGAAACTCTCACATCTCATGAAAATACAGGCAGCACAGAGCTTGGTGGGGCACCTATAACTCAACCTGTGTATTAGTAAAAAATGGAGGCTTTTTCTACGCATATAAGTAATATCTGAACTCTGTTGCACTCTAAAGTGATAAATCAGCATCACAGTATGCAGTGACCTGGTAGTCAGAAGGATCTAGGGTTGATTTGACATTTTCAGAGTTTATAGCAAGCAGAAGTATTGCTGAGTGATAACATAAATTGGACACCATAGTTTAAAATGCCACTTCCCTTTACTTTCTATCTAATTCCTGGAATAAATTCAAAACAATTAAAATTAATTAATGGAACTTGAGAAAATATATAAACCCTAAGACTTTTCAAATATGTCTTGATTTGTTGTTTTATTATTATTTTAATAATATTAAACTATTTTTAGTTTAATTAGACATTATTTGCTTTTCAAAAATAATATAATTGATAAAGAACCCATTTCACAGGTAGAATATTTAACTATTGCCAATACTACTCAAGTAATACCCATTAAAACCTGTCTCAGATACTTCTGAGAAAGAGAAAAATGTACTTTGAAAATGAAAATGAAAAGAAAAATTGAATGTTTCAGGACAGAAATACCTTGACATAAAGTGAAACTAAATGTGTTTCTGAAGTTCTCATGCTAACTTCCACCTTACTATGAGAATTTAGTACATCACAGATGAAAAATGTAATTCAGGTGTCTGGAAAACTGCAAAGCACAGTTAAAAATGCTGAGGCCCTAAACCCCGTTAAGATTGTCCATTATTCTTTTAAAGACTTCTTTGAAAATATATGAACTCAATCTGTGTCAGAAGCTCTGCCTCAGATATTTCCTTCCTATGTGTTCATTGACAAAGACACAGTGATTGTTAGCCACTATCTAGACATTTGATGATATCTCTGTCCCAGAAAGAAGTGACTTGTCAGTTCTCACATTCCTTACTGTCTTGTTAAAATGTGTAACCAAACAATTGGAACAGTTAGACATAAAAAGATGTGTGTCAAAAGAGACTTGGACTGCTCAGTGATGTGACCTTAAGAAAAGCAGCAATATCAGAGCTAAGGAAGGAAAAAAGTTACAAAGCACTTAATGTCATAAAGTGCTCCCCATACATATTGCATATGGACATTGCATAGGACATTGCAATTTCAAAAATCAGCTTTTTCTTACGTTTTTCATGTTCTGTTATAAAATGCATTTTCTTATATTTTGAAATATAATTCTCTACCACCCACTTTGAACAGTAACAGCATATGATGTGTCACATCAACATAGTCAACTATTCAATTAACTAAAGAAGTTGCAGTATCAATAATTTCTAGTTGATAATAACGGGAAAATCTAAATCAAGAAATGTCTATCTTTCTTCATTTGCCCATCAGACATGCTTAATATACAATAAATTTATAAAAAGAAAACCTCATTCCTAGTGTAATTTTTTAAATAAAAGAATAGGATTTCTTTTATTAAAGAAACAACACCAAAAATAACACTGTCCCCAAATCCATCACAAAACCCCAGTTACAACTTTATTTAATCACCTGACGATTCATTAACTACTAGGAGGATTTTCAAAATTGCTTAAAATTTCAAAAGGTGCTTAATATATTTTATTTGTAATACCCCTTAGTACCTATCTGAACCTTTAAAAAAATACTTTTGTTAAGCTTTACTCTGATACTCAGATCAAAAAAAGGGACTTAAATATCTAAATCAGTGGAATTCTTATGTTACTTAAATATTCTGAAAATGTTAAAATCTCATTAATTGCTAGTGATACTGGAAAGCCAATGTCAGTAACCTTAAATTTTGAAGCTTTATTGAAAATGAGTCATATAATTGTTGGCAAAGTCAGACCAGAAGAGCCCCTAGAGACTCCTGGAATATTAGGACTTTTTTCCTTTAAAGAACTCACTCTTTACTATTAAAAGCAGGTTATCAGAGTCAGTACTAAAGTCAAACTTATCTGCCATTATGTCTTGAAAATGAAACAAAAATTTGAATCAGGGAAAATTTATTAAATTCTTTGCCTAACTATCCCTACCCATAAGATATATCAAACTAATTTTACATTTCTTATCATGGTGTCTTAGGTTACAATGCAAGATGTAACCAAAAGTATGCATTCTATCATCATCTTCCTAAGCTATAAAACCAGATGGGGCAGTGTTCTTTATCTCTTCCATGACACATCCCTGATAACTCCCTCCAGGGGACATCTTCTGTTAATGGGTTATCAAGCCTCACTGCATGACTCATAAAATTACATCATCCCACTGTGAGATGCTGCACCCAGGGGGAGGAACCAAGTGTTCCTACCTGGGTATAATCTGGGCTTTGGGACACCACAGCCAGCCCTTACCTACTGGGTTCCCAGAGGACAATACATAGCCACCACTGGACCTCCAGAGGAAAACCAGACCCTTCTACAGGATCACAGCTTCAACAGAACCACATCTATCAGTTCAACAGGACTGCAGCCACCATTTAATGGGACTGCTACCCCCACCCTGACCAACAGGGTGTCAGGTCATACTCTGACCCTGTCAGTGTTCCTGCACTACTGCATTTATTTTAATTTTCCTATTAAATTGTAGTTCTGACTTGGAATCTCTTTCTGGTGTGCTTTTAAACTCGTACAAATGGGTGTGGTAGTTGTGCTTCCTTTTCAGTCAACAGGGCAGAAATTAACTCTTTCACATTAATATGATAAAGAAGAATTAGAATATTAGTGGTCTCTTAGGACGCATTAAAACTCACTCCAACTCAGAAGGACAGAAAAATCCTTATGAACCCTTTAAAACCTCAAATCTAACTGTAGGTGTTGTCAGAGATGCTTTGTGTAGACTAGTTATAGCAGGAAGAAGCCAAAAAAGTGTATTGGTGGAGGATAGAGTTCAATATGCAGTTGTTACCACTTTGGAAATAGAATATATTCCTGGATATTTTATGTTAGGACTATTTTGAAGGCTTTCACTGACATATACTGGTCACAGATGGATCATTCAATGATGTCTGTACAGCATAGCTTGTGCTGGGAGAAACTCTTGGCATATATTAAGATATGCAGTCAGACCAATGATGTCATGTCTTTCATTTTGGCTGTGAGTGTTTCACTGCATTGATATAAAATGGAGCTTTCCTTTTCTAATTGTATTATACCATGAGGTCTCAGAATTTCTTTAAGAAAACTGATCCTATATTAATATAAATTCTCTTTTCTTACTGGTTTGTCTTATGCTTAAATCAAAAATTCCAAAACCTAAAATATGGAGGAGGAATATTACTGATTTATTTCCTCTGTTTTACATTATTTTAGGTACATTATGTATGTATATGTATTTTTAAAAATAATTCCCAGGTGGAAAAATAGAATTGATGATTGCAGCATAGGTTGGCATAAGTTGGAGCATACAACTTGGGATTCATTGGTTCAGTAATAAGACAAAAGCACTCAAGAAAAAGCATGTTAAAAAAATCACATTCTGGGTATCATCCATGTGATTTATGCTTAAGAAGTTGTAGAAAATCATATCTGTCCACCACCACAGTGGTCTGGCACTGCAGCTATCAAATATCATAATTGGACCTATAAAGTTTAATAAAGCAAAAATACTCCTCAAATTGGAAAATTATCAAATAACATTCACCATTTAGGAAGAGTTTGGAAAGAGTGATGTTAATGGTCAGAGGTTTAGAAAACAGGATCTGCAAGGACCAGATTTTTAAAAAATCCTAAAAAAGTAGAAAGAGTAGAGGTGGAAGCAAAAGATGAAAATTATTGCAGTCAATCAACCCATCACAAACACTCAGGGTTTAGTTTCTTTTTCATGTTAGACAGAATAAGAAGTAATGGCTACAGGTTACAATAACAGAGAGTCATATCTGAAATCCAGATTGAGAATAAAATTTTCTAAAGGTGAAAGTAAATTAGACTTAATGGATTTCCTATGAATCTCCATAATTTCAATCTTTACAAATTGGAACTACCCACAAAAGACTTCTTTCTGTCTTTTATAAGAAACTGACTCTTGAAAGTCATATATGCAAACTCACACTAACCTTTTGAACACAGAGTAAATGAAAGACAGATTGATGCACCCTTCCCATTCTGGTGGAAGTTACCATTGGCTTTCACATGCAGTGACCAACACATGCTCAGGTGTTTACTGTTCAATTAGATTTGATTTTCAGACAGCTGCATTGACCAAATTCTGGGTAAGTGACCTAGCTCACGTAAGAATTTCTTTTGACAAGCACAGGCTTGTGTTTTCAGCTTCTGTGGATTTTCATTACAGGCGTCATGTTTTCATTAACCATATCATTCATAATGCTAAATATGTTGTTACACTGTTCCAGCTGTTCTACTATTGGGATCTGACAAATTCAAAACTGGAGCCAGAATGGTGAGTAGCTGTTTCCTGGTGGAGCTGCTGACTCTTACATAGCTTCATAGGAAAATATAGTAAGAAAAATTCACAAAGGTACTTCAAAACTGAAGTGCTGTGTACCATAGTAGCTAATTCTTGGGAATCTGCTCAAGTCAGAGGCCTATGCTAAGCATTTAAATTCTTTCTTTTATGGGGGCATGTTCTGTTTTCAGCTGGGGTAGAGTTAATTTTCTCCATGGGGTTGTGTTTTGTATCTGAACACAGGGCTGATAATATAGATGCTTTTGTTATTGCTGAGCAGAGCTTACACAGAGCCAAGGTCGTTCCTGGTTTTCACACTGCCAAGCTGGTGAGGGGACTGGGAGTGCTTGGGAGGTCAGGAGGAGACACAGCCAGGAGTGGTGGATCGAACTGACCAGAGGGATATTCCAGATCATATGACATCATGCTCAGTATATAAAACTGAGGAGAAGAAGGAGGAAGGAGGATGTTTGGAGTGATGACATCTGTCTCCCGAAGTAACACAGAATGTGGCCCTGCTCCCCTGGAGATGGCTTAACAGCTGCCTATCCACAAATAGCAGTGAATAGCAGTCCTTATTTTGCTTTGTTTGAGTATGTGGCTTTTGCTTTCCCTATTAAACTGTCTTTATCTCAATCCATGAGTTTTTTTAGCTTTTACACCTTTTGCTTTTATTTCTCTAGCTTTTTCTTCTTAATCCCACTGGTGAGGAAGTGAGCAGTCTGCTGTGTGGGGCTTGGCTGCTGGCTGGAGTTAAACCACGACAGTGGGTGAGGCTGAGCAGCCTCAGAACAGGATCCACAGCTAGCAGCTGGCTGACAGGAGGTACCTGATCATGAACTGGAAATACCGTTCTGCCTATCAGCTCATTCACAAAATACTCAGATATTTCCAGCATAAAACTGTATCACATAGTATAGCAATGCCCTTATTTTATAATACAGCAATACCACAGCTAACTTTCCTTTAATTTAGAGCAAATCTCATAGAACTGTCCTGTCTGACTCACCTGTAGCTTTTTATTATTTCTATTACCTGTTCACAACCAAGGTAAACATCAGTTTAGTGAAAAAGTATTGCACTTGATATACACAGAATTAGGGATGGACACTGACTTCCACTAAAATTGCAGAAAAAAAGAAATTATAAATAAAAATTACTGCTCAGTGATCCCTGTCATTAACATTTCCTGTTCCTGTACCTCTGAGTCACAGATGTAGTCTGCTCTAGGTTTTATGTAGGCGGGGGGCTCTATAAAGAAGGTCTTGCCTTCTAAAAAAGGATAGCATTCAGTGTATGGATCTGAGCCAGGAGATTAACAACAAAAGCCCCAATTCCAATCACTCCAGCATGATTCTGCAAGGATTCTGGAAATTCACTTCAGTTCATGCACTTCCACAGAAATGCCCTAATTCCCCTCTGCTACTGGGAAAGGAAGATGCATTTCACCTGTGCCTTCAGCTGTTAATGAAACTAACACTTCCTTAACATTAATCTTTTTAAACAGTTTTCACTGGATGATTTAAAAGCAATGGAATTTCCTTTAACTCAAAGAATACTTTCTTGCACTAAGATCTGCCGGTTCCAGAACTGTAAGCCCTAGTAAATAAATGCAGCTGTTTAAAACACGGTGGTTTTTGCACAGGAGAAAGGTGAACAACTTTGGCCTGTATGTTTCCAAATATTCTGAGCTTTCTTCAGTTTAGAATTTCAAACCTGAACAAATTTTGCCTTTGATAACTGCTGCAAGCTACTGTGCAATTAGAAACTGAAACCACAGCCCATGACACCTAGCTATGTTCACAGTGCTTCTACGGAGAAGGCCAGGGCTTGGCTGCTATGAGCTTGGAAAACAATAGGGAGCAAAGGTCAGGAGAGAGAAGACAGGGCAAGGAATCTGAAACACAAGATGATAAACAACTATTTAAGGATAGTAAAATACTGGAAAGTGGATTTGGAGAGAGAAATATAAGATGAAAAATTGTGAGTCAAAAGTCAATGGTAAAATATTACTAAAATTGATTACTAAATTGATACTAAAATTGACTTCTGGACTTAACAAGAAAAGAGTAAAATGAGGTGCCAGTGTGAGTCTGATATTTATCTAAACAAGGACATAAAATGAAAATGGGCAATTCTAGTATATAAGGATTTAGTCACTGATACATATATATACACATGAGGAACAGTGGAACGTGTTGGATTTATAGTTGAGGTCAAGATCAAAACTTTTAAAAGGCATGACAGAGGAATCATTTGATGACATTTTATGATTTATATTATTCAAGAAATCAAATTAAGTTGTTATAATTATCTTCTCTTTTCCAAAGACCTGAAATTAATATAATATTTAGATTCCTTCCAACAGAAAACAGTAAATAATTTCTTCCTTTCTTGAATACAGGCTGCTGGTATGTGCGTGTTATACCTCTGATCCTAGAAGCTGAGAGAGGACAAAAGAAGATGTTGATTTTTCTGTATTTTTTTCCCCAAACTCTTTCCTTAATTGCCCTCACCAGTAAACTGTTGTAACACTTATACGGATGCAGCTTCTGCTACATTTGGGTTTAATTTTTTATGTTGTTTTTCACCTTTTTCTACAATTGTCATGAGACCGAGTTACAAAACCTGGTTGTAGAGCACAGATCATCTAACTTACTCCAGTGTCTACCATTCTCCTTACTATCTTTCCATTTTCTAAGTGCCCAGGAGCAGTACAGGGCAAGAGTGGAGTGTGATATCAATACCAATCTTATGAGGATGATGGTTTACTTAAGGAAAAAAAAAAAAAAGAACAGTTGAATGAGAAAACTGTAAAAATGGAACTGAGTAGGGTTTCTATGGGGGACACACTATTCCCTGGGGCATAACAGATTTTGCACAGCTTTGATCACGCAGTATGTTGGCTTTCAGGTTAGTTTTCAGAATAAGGTGGTAGACATCGCCTTATGCCAGATAAGCAGAAATAACTTGTATTGTAATGGCCATTAAAATACATATAAGCAATATTACAGAAAATGAAATGCAACAAATTTTCAAATAAGATCCAGTTCCTTTGAAAAACATAGTAAAAATTTGTATCTATAGTCTGAGAAGGTCATTGAGAGAGAGAGGGAACATTGGTAATACATTTGAAAGCACAAGAAAATGAAGCTTATTTTTCTTATAAAATGAACCATGATTTTTATAGCCTGAAATGCCTGGTTTAGTTATTCAAGCATGCATGCCTGAAAAGAACATTAGGAACAGTGAGTCAAAGAAGATGTGATTAAGGCCTTCCTTAGTATTGTAAGGCTTTTCTTTGTTTTGATGCAAAGTTTTATCAGGATTAAAGTTTTTTCTTCATAAAATGAAGAAAAATAGGTACTTGTATTGTTAAGGCAGGTGAAAAAGTCTAAATAGAATATGCATGCAAAATACATGTTCAACATACCTGGAAAGAACTCAAATTCCATCACATTGAACTCCTGTGTTTTAGGATCCTAATCTCTGGAGGAGAATCTAGCTTCCATCCCGATCAGATACTCTTCTGAGATGCAAAGCCATAGGTTTTAAGATTTCTAGGCCAAGCAGAATATAGGAGTCTCATTTCCTGGACAAAGAATTTCAATAGCGAAGCTAATAGACAATTTCTTTTTAGCCCCCAGGAGCAGCTTTTTGAAATAAACCTAGACCTGTCAGTGTGTGTTAAGCAAATTGCTAATATGCCACCTGAACCTGCAAAGGGAATGTCAAGTCTGGGATGGCAGCAAACCTTCTCGCAGGACCATGACCAATGTAGAGTACCAGCAGCTTTGAACTGCCTGTGCTTCTGTCCCTTCTGATCCAGCCACACTCCCCTTGTGTACTAATGAGCTCAGATTACCTTGATTGCTCATTACTCTTGATGAAATTATTGCTTTTTTATTTCCAGTACAATGATAACAAATGTATATTTGTTATCAAAATGACAATGTCTTGCCTAAGCAGCAGTGTGATTTATTTTTGTTTTTCATGGCTTGAATTGCTAGACTGATACGTAATTAAAACAGGCAGCTTGCTGTAAAGCAGAGTACTGTTATTCTGCATGAAAAACTATCAGCTGTTACCATTACCAGACAATGAAACTGGCATCAAAATCTTGGGTTAATCAAGAATTAAAATAAGCAAAACAAAACCCCAAAAAAACCCACAAACAAGCAACCAAAACAAACAACCCCCCCCAAAAAAAAGAAAAAAACACGACAAAAACAAAACCAACCAAGTAACTGCCTTAAGGATTATAAAATGGCATAGGGGGCTGAATGAATAAACTACTTAAAAAAATATTAAAAAGAAAATTAGCCAACCAGAAAATAGAGAAAAGTTTAAATTATCTTACCTGGGGGATACCAATAAAATTAAGTTAAAATATAATACATTGATGCTACGTAAATAACCTTGCTGAATGACACTATACATAGAGTAACGCTGCAATATCGAAGTCTAACTGTGAAGTTTCATTCTGACAAACACACTTATGTCTATGTGCAGAATTATCATTTGACTGAATTATGTGCAAATCTGCACTGTTCATTTTGTGACACTTTGGCAGCATTCAACACCTGTCAGGCAGCCGAAAATTGTTGTACATGCCACGGCTTCTTAATCTTAGGTCTCCCTTTCTGTTTTAGAGTTTATCCTCTGTTACTCCTTCCTTGCTCTTGAAGTTACTTTTCCTGAACCTGTTTATAAAGCAAATCATATAGCTGTAATCTACATTAGTGTGTCTATCTAGTGGTGTGGCATATTTTGCAGAAGGTAGTTAAACAATATTTAAAAATCAGTATTAAGAGAATGTCAGGAAAAAATCATGGAGTCCCTGAGCACTGCACAGCCAAGCATTACTTCATGATGCTGCTTTTGAGTGTAGAGGACTGGAATTTTGATGGAATGATACATTCCACTTCCAGACACAAATTAGAAAACGAGGAACCCTGGCACTCACCTTCCTAATTACTGCTCATTTTCTCAAGAAAAAAAGTAGATCTTTATATGAAGGATTCTTAAGTAAAGGTAATTGTCTCTAAAGTCGGAACCACTAAGGTATGATTAAAGTAAAAGACTGAAATAAAAGACAAAGAGAGGAGCAAACTACCAGGATGAATAGGTAGCCAAAATTAAGTGTTTTAGTAGAGTATGGAACACTTTCTGTAAATTAAAGGAGCAAGAAAGACAAACATGTAAGAGTAAAATGTGAGTCTGTAACTATTGAGACAAGAATTTGATGTGTAATTGGAAATTGCCCCAAAAATGTAGAGAGGTACAGTGAAATTGTAAGCTACACAATTTTATTGATAAGAATGTTTATGCCAATAATGAAATTCATTGTATTTACAGCCAAGCCGTACCTATTTTTTTTATAATTCTATCAAATCTAAGACCTGCATCAATGACATCTAAAGAAATTATTCTTTCTTACATTAGTGAATGAAACCTATAACCTGCAACAATAGATCCATGACTTTATTTAATAAGATCCATAATTCCTCAAATAATTAACCTTTAAAAACCTCTGACTGCTATGAGTCTTTGTAGACTGTATTTCATCTGAAGTAAATACTTGTGGCTAAACCGTACCTTTCAAATGAGCTAATATCGGGAAAATCAGTAGATTCTTAAATATGCCCTTGTGCTTGAGAGCAGTGGAAATCTTCTGTGTTCATTGTACTTCACTAGTTCTTTATTCCAGGATTGTTAGAGAAACAGAAGGATGGCAGGTAAATTTAGAGATTAATCCATTAGACTGTACATGCCTCCCTTTCAAAGTTTGTTAATTTTCTTTCCTCTTTGTCAGTTTTAATTTGTCACTAAAACCAAAATGAAATAATTGTGTCAGTGTCTGAGTTCTGTTTCACAGCAAAGGGTTTAGTGCAGGTATAAAATTGGCTTTTGGATTCGACTGACAATGGTTAAATGATTATGGAGTAACACGTTGAGTCAAGGCTCCTGACATGTCAAATTAAATCAAAATTAGTTCAATCACAGTCTAGTGTTTATGCACACTGGTAACATATCTTGTAATACAGCTATAAAGCTACCGGATGCAAAACATTGCAATGAAAAGTAATCATTGCCTTTCGAAACCAATGTCAAGGAATTATAAACAGTGAAATTATTTAGAGCCAGACTCTGAAATATCTTTTCCTTCTGGTAAGTCACTACCTCATTTAAAACAGGACTTTACAAAGCACCTGTCTGTCACATTAATATTCCATGCAATGATTAGGCACCAACACGATCAAAGTCATTCTAACCTTTCAGAACCCTCTTTGGCTAGTTCCCCACATTAGTCATAAAACCAGTACAAAGTCTAGTTCCATTCAGCCTTTTACAGCTATTAAAAAAAATGGAACATTTAATTCACACTCTGACATCCTTACAGAAAAGAGTGCAGGCAGGAGCATCCTCCAGGCTTTTGAAAAGGGTCATCAGATTGAATTCCAAGGCTAATCCATATGCATAATGAAAATAACATCTTCCTTTCTGAAAACAGCTATGTAAACAAAAGGATCACGTATTTATAATAGACTTTAAAAATAAATAGCAGAGCTCTGATAGCAAATTCTATTGTTTTAAGTCTTACTGCTGCAGACAGGAGCAGATTTTGAAATGCATTTAAACATGAAGACAAGGTGATTAAACCCTGAAGGACCTTCTTTTGAGATATCTAACCTTGACAGAAAACAGTGGGTATTAGTTTTTACTTGTTTTAGACACTTTAATAATATTATCAAGGGATCTTATATATGGAATAACTACATTGGCCTTAACAGGCTTACCTTTATGGATATGAGTTAGTCATAAAATTAAGAGCTGTTGAAATGAGACTTTAATTTATAACATGTAAGTGATCTTAAGATTAATTAAAAATCCATTGAGATTGTGATAAAATTTCCAGCGTCTTCAAAGAAATCAAAGCTGAATAAACAAATGAAAATGCAATGTTTGGTCTAAAAGACACAACAGAAATATTCATTATTAAAATTATTTTCCTTTCTTATGAGCTGTACAAATCAAGTTAAATGTATTTCTCTTGTTAGTTTAGGCTCTATGGGCCCACTTTAATTCAGGCATCTGTGTATGCTGTGTGACAATGCTGTTTAGTGATAAAATACTGCCACATAGCATCACATTTCAGCATCTGACACACCACATGCTGGCTAAAGTGTTCTGCACTTATTTGTCAGTTGGTGTTTTACCACTGAATTCACCAGAAGCCAACACAAGTAAGGAAAAACAGGTGTCTAAACCTTACCTGCAGATTTTCTTACTGCTTTGGGGGCAATGGACAATTCAGTTGCTGAATACAGCAGAAAGAAATAGGACTTTATATAAAACTAGGTCAATATTAAATCCATTCAGAAAAGTTGGGAGACCAAGGCACAAAAACCTGAAGTGACTGGTTCCAAATTATTCAGGCAGCTCACAGAAAAACAGCAAATAGAGAAACAGTATAATATAATAAAAATATATTCTTCAATGATTATAGTTTGGACCGAGCTCTGTTGTTTGTATTATCTGTCAGTGTCTGTTAGGAATGGATTTTTTTTTCACCTCCTTTACTATAGTCTTTATAGATTAATCACTCTCTTACATTTCCCTGCTATGGGTAGTAACAACATATAGGTTAAATGACTACTATTATAATGAATCCTAATAAAATTTCAGAATGACAAAAGACAGTTAAAAAACCTCAGCACTAATCATGGGTTCCTCATGATCTATTTTATTATTAAGACCCATCGAATTAATTTTTGTAACCTACATACATTTCATTAATCACATTGTACAATTTTGTGGTTTGAGGGAAATTTTCTTCCTTCATGTACATGACCTCTCCACTGCATTCCAGAGAAATTAAACCCAAAAGATCCAAGACCTCCCTAACTCATTTTTTAAAAGAGTGAATATTTCTTACATCAGGGTTACAACAAAGTCTTGACTTTATTTTTCTTTCTCTTGACCTTCCTCTCTCTGAATTTTTCTGTAGCTTGTGCCTGGCAAGTTTTCCCTATATGCACCAGCTGAGAATTTTCCTCTGTTGTGGTGAGCTCCTCAGCTGCTGAATGAAGTAATTCAGATTTGCTTTGTTCAACTCAAGCTGTGTAAGAATGTCCTAAAAGGATGTTTTGAGATGAGATTACATTTTAATTATCTTGATGAACTCAACACACTCATACAGAACTTATAGGAACTCTTTTCATTATAGAGTGATACAAAAATCACACTGTTTCTTTCTATTTTATGTAGTTTACAAATCATAATTTAAATTTGGTAAACCAATCAAGTTCATTTCTTTGAGGTAGGATATTTCCTCTTTAATCATCAGTGTTCATGAGAGAGGGCATCTTCAAGTATACAGTTTTTAGACACAATTAAAAGCCACTTCACAAGTAGGTGTTTTAGAAAGAAAATGGCTCTAGTTTCATTGCAAAAGGGCTTCTTGCAGCCACTCATGATATGTAAGTAGATGAAAAGAGATTAAATAGAATCAAGGACCTCCACAGATCTTCATTTAAGAAAAAATGTAGTTAAGTATGTTGAACACAATATCATAACACTGAGACATTTTCTAACTGGACTGTATTCATAAATGAAGGGCTTAGCTTCCTTCTATTATCTAAAGATGTTTGTGGTGCCTTCATCTTTGGACAGAAGCCCAGATTTTCTGGGGCTAATCAGGGAGAGACAGGGGTCAATCCAGCCTCATGCTATGTGGTTCAGAGCTGTTCCTGTTTCTCTGCCTCCCAGAAGGCCTGTCTATACTCTTTCATAATCACTGAAGTTCAGGATGGAGCTCTGTGCAATTTGGTAAAATGAGTTTTATTTTTTTTATTTGCATAGATAGTAGATTCCTTCTTTTCTTATGCCTGAGAATAACACCAGCAAAAAGAAAAAAAATAGTTATCAATACCAGACAAAACTGTTATATGCTCACTAACTATGAAGAATCCAGAAGATTTGAGAATGCAAACTCAATTATACTGTCCAATCACATACTAACATTGGGCACCTCTGACCAGGTTCCTGTTAAGAAGGAATACAATCTTACAGGGCTGAAAAGTTGGTGTTCTGCTCTAAAGCAGCACACTGAGTGCCCAACTGAGTGCCACATCTGTGTGGGGTCAGAGCACAGATGTCAGTCCTCTCCCACTTGGTAGAACCTTCATTCACATTCTCTAGAAGACATTGGGTTCATGTATGAGAATACAGAATGAGGGGCATTACCACAGTCCTCTAATTCAACACCATTCCAAATTAATCATATACAATATTTTAAATTCATTTTAATTAAGATCTCGATCCACACATTTTATCCCAGTTTGGTTTTACGATGTACTGTGCATATTAAAGGTTATTCATTAAGGAATTTTCTTTTCATGTTCCGTGGCAAGTTGGTGAATATTCAAACAAAGAAATTAATGCTAGGCTGGTCACATTTAAAATTTCTCCTGTTACCAGTCCTTGTATTAATCTTCCTTTAATTACAGATATAACTAATGTGTTGTAATATATAATGGATTATGACATATTTTTATGCATATATAATTATATATAATTGGCTATTATAGATATAAGTAAGATATATAGAACTCAGTGTGAAAAAGGAAAAAGACAAACAAACTAAAGAATGATTTTATTGCTACCTGTCTCAGCTTTTGATTTTCTGAGAAAATAGTCCTTCTCCCTTCTCTAGAAGGTCTTTTAAAAAACAAGACTTCAAGAATAGTGAGGAATAGAACAGGTTACAGAGAGAGTTTCATTTTTATTTTGTTTTGGTTATTATCCAAATAAACACTCTTGGAGTTCAGCCCAGTTGGAGCTCTGCAGCAGGATTTATAAAACTCTGACAATGCTAGCTTCAACCAGGGTTTCTGCTTCTCATTTTTGCAGAGCTTGGGAGCTGATCTTCAGTTTGAGCTGCAAATCCTGGAACCTTCTGCCCTCAGTTCAGCACCTCTGCGTGGCAGGGCTGGTGCATTCAGCTGAGCCTCCTGTCAGTGCCTGAGAGGTTTCATAAGAAATATTTTGCAGTCAATGAATTGCCATTTACTTACAAATAGCCATTTCATCCTAAATATATTCTCTTGGTTTTACTCAGAAAAAACAAAATTAAGCATATTAAAACCTGCTGTGACTTCTTTCAAGCAGAAGTAAAATGACCTTTCTTCCCTAGCTAAAGGGGGATTAAGATACAGTTACCCAATAACACTTTAATGTTTGAATGCTTGAATTAAAGCATCCATGCAAAGATTTAATGCTCTCTAGCAAGTGTGTGACAGTTAATTTTATTTACTTCTCCTGGATGTCCTGTGCCTTTTTGATGTTAATTGCTTGTTCCCCCTTTACAAACCTTTTAAAAATTTTCATTATTTACCAAATTACTTAAATATGTATTTAATTTAAAGCACATAAACACATCCACTGACACTTCACTTGCTCTTTAAGTTAAACATATACTTTCTGAATTGTAGCCTAAAAGTAAGTCTGTTCACTCACAAAGGTTGTTTTGGGGATGTCATAGTTCTGCAAGGTGCTGATCACTCTGCTTTTATGATCAGAAGAACAATAGTGAATTCTCAAAATTTCTTACAAGTTCTCAGCACCTTGCAGAACAAAACTGACCTCTATCAGTCAGCAAAATCAAGGTCTGATTTACCTGTGTCTACCTAACTTCACAGTTTGATTAATTTTGTGCTCACAAATCACTGACCTGAATTCATGTGCCTGAAGTGATTCTGAGCACAAATATTAGCTCTTATCTAATCACCCAAAGAGTATTTGCACCTGTTATGAATTATGCAGGCAGAAATTCAAGCTCAATTATTTGTATATGCAAAGTTGAATACACAGAAAGCCCATTTCTTAAAATCTAGGACAAGATGTTAAACCCACCATATTTTTTACACCAAGTACCAGCTTATCAGAATATTGAATATTTTATGTCCGGGTAAGTGCATATGCTTAAAAGCAGTAAAATATGGATTAATACAAGATTGCTCACATAAGAACAGGATAATATTTCTTGCCTGAGTTCTGAACATTTTGAATGCATTTTGTAAACTTTCTCAAAGAAGAAAACAAGCTGTCATTAGAGATCATAAATTTTTGTATTTGTTTATGTAAATTACTGTGTGTAAAAATAAGACTTTTTAAATGTCAGTTCAATCAAGGTACAAGGAAGAGAGTCAGAAATATTAAGAAAGTGAAACAGTGAAAAGAAATAGAAAATGTTTCTGAACTAAGATAACAAATATTTCCAAAAGAAATAACATTGACTGAGATGAGCTGAGATCTTCTGCCTTGTTTCCATTGGTCTGCCTGCTACTGCAAATGAACAGTTATAACTGTATGAAGCTAGGAAATATTTTTTCCATCATTTCTTTGCTCAGGATGATGGCTACTGAGGTAAGTCAGAAAAATGCCTATTAGCAGGTAAGACAAGGGAAAAGAATCACATAAGAGCTCATGTTCTGACAGCTGACAAGGAGAGATCAAGAGGGAAAAAGAACTGAACAAGTAAAGGAGGTGGAGAGACTTACCAGATATCCTACACAGCCTGTCCAAAGGAAAGTTATTCTAAGAACAAAAAAAACTAAGCAAACAGGGATTACATATTTCCTGAGTGGCATAGTTTAATCTTTGATGTTGTGTCTTTGCATCCTGTTCAGCTCCCTGCTATAAGTTTACAGCAAGAGCCTGATATCGTAAATGATGTGATGGGATTTTAGTAGTGAGAATGAATCTGGCCATTCAGTCTGTGTTAAAGACTAAGTGAAAAACAGTCTCAAGATAACAACTACCTTCTTTATATTCAGTATGGAAATAGGAGTTTGACTTCAGACATGAGAGGCATAGCTGAACAAACATGACCCAGATTCACACTTGTCTGTGCTATGAATTTTGTTTTCCTTTTTGCACAGTGAGCAATCTAAGCTGTTTTAAAAGACCTACTTACAGTGACTCAAAAATATAGTTGAAAATATTCCAATACCATTTTCTTTCATTATTTGCAGACAAATTACCACCAGAAAAAGTAGTAATTATTTTAAATTTTGAACCAGCATAGCCTTTAAAACTACAATATGAAAAAGGATTTATTTTCTTCATATCCTCCCAAATAGTTGTCTGTTTACTGTAAGGACATGTAAGAACTTCAAGTCTTAACAGGAGAGGAAGAATTTAGTCTGTGCTATTTTAAGTTCAGAGAAATCTTTAGGCAAAGCAAAACATCCTAGTAATCACCACAGATGAAACGGAAGTGCTTCAAAGAAGTAAATTTGCAATTTTGAGTCTCTTTTTCATTTAAGAAAATGTCCTGGAAGTCCTTGAATTTTGACAGTCTTGCATCAGCTAGCTGCCTGCAGCTTTCCCCTGGGGCTGCTCTACAGATGCTCTCAGGTTGGGATCTATAGTAACACTGCTTCATATCACAAGTGCAAACAGCTTTTCTTGCATATTTATCTCGTTGCTATCTTGGAAACTGTATGCACAGCACAATAGCTTTTCAAATATTGATGGAATATTCAGTTGTTATCTCCCTTTCAGCTCTCCCTCAAAATGCAGTACAAACAATTTCAGCCTTTGCTTACATACCTGCTTCTTACTTTTCATTGCACATACTCAGAGTTAAAATAACAGTTAAATAAAAAATAACTGAACAATAAATAAATTCTTAAGTAATCTAAAAGATACTGGCCAAATTTTCAAAAGCAAGTGACTACATATTTCTGAATATATTATTATGACCTAATGCAGATTTACTAGGACAGTCTCAATTGAAATTTCACCTCCCAAATCACTTAGCTGGTATATTGTGTTTCTACAGGCTGCATGATCATGCAACCTTTTCCTCCACATCCATTTGGTGATGGTGTGTAACACAGAATCCAGTAAGACACAATTCTTTCTTTCCATGTCAATCGAGAGTTAAGACCCCCAAGTGCATGTAGCTACTGTAATTTGAGACAGTATAATAGCTTCCTGTCACTGATGGTGTTTAGTTGCTGCTCTTAAAGAGCATAGGCATGGGTGTGAGTCCCGAAAATACTGTGTCTACCACCTCTATAGAGAAGTGAGCATCTCAGGATAGCTTAAATGCATGTGCTGCCTATGTTTGGACACCTGAATCAAGCTTAATCTCCCTTTATAATAAATGAGTATCTGGTCAATACAATAAAGAGTATGGAAAACTACTGCTTCATCCTGCAGTAGATGAGCATTTATTTTTCAGCTGATTATCTCTATACACTCCATTGATTATATCAAATATAATGTTAATTTAGACAATGGCTTACTTGAAGATAATGACAATGAAGTACAGAATTTGAGAGTTCTATTTCTTAAGATAACCCCCAATGCCTCAATTTCCACAAGCAAGGACATGCACTCTTGCTGTGAGGTGGAGTTCTATGTCCTCATGTATAAAGTATGCAGGTGTCTAAAATGGGATTCATGCCCATTGAAGAGGGAAATCTACAAAGCCATGCATAATTTGGTGCCAAGGTTTTACCAATGCATTTAATTTTAACGTGCCCTTCTAGGTTTGTTTTTCTGCTTACTCCAGACTGCCACAATCTTGGACACATTTCAGGGCTAAGCTTGATTTAAGCTTGATTTATTAAATATGAAAATAAATATATAAAGTTTTGAGGGACTGGTCTCCCTGCTAATAGGGGATAGTTCTCATTGCTCGGCAGCAGATTATTAAAGCTACGCTTTCACAAATGCTGTAGTTTCATACTGTATCAAGCCACTGTTTTGCAAAGGAAAGAACTATAAATTAGAACCTTCTTAAAATGTGGAGGCCATTTCCCTGATCATTATCTTAAATGAGATGAATCTCTCTCCATGAGTAGCTGTTCTTATGGAAACAGCCTAGATGATTGGGTAACTAAAGTTTTAGTTTATCTGAGGCTGAGTGAGTGGTGTGTTGCCCTGCCTGGCACTCAGTGGGGCTGCTCCCACTGCTGCTCTACCACAAGCAAGACAGGGAAGAACAAGAGCGAGAAAACCCATGAGGCAAAATAAAAGCATTGAAATCATGCAGCAATTACTGTCACAAGCAAAGCAGACTCAACTCTGGAAAATTTAATTCAATTTAAATAATTTAATTACTGATTTGTGTATTGGAAACAAAGAATACAAACAGTTAAGCACTTAAGAGATATACCCTCCCCCTTTCCCCAGCTCACCTTCACTGCAGGCCTCTCCTCACCTGGTTATTGCTGCAGATAATGCTCTTCTTGGTAAGTGACACGTGAGGCGGGGGGTTGGAGTCAGGGTATAGAAGTGTCCTGCTGTTCCTCGTTCCTTTCTTCACTTCTGCTCCTTCCTTAATCCTTGTTTCCTCCTCTCTGGTGCAAGTCCTCCATGGTTTACAGCTCCTCTGTGGGAATGGGCAGCTCCACCATGAAGAGCTCTCATATGCTCTCATGTCACTGATCCTTTTTTCTCAGTGTTTTACCATTATTTCTTAAATATGTTGATCCAGATGCACCTCCCACAAGGCCGAGGGGTTCAGCTGTGCCCTGCTGGGTGGGCTGGCACCATCTGGAACTGGCTGTGTCTGGCATGGAGCAGCTCTCGTCTCCTCACAAAGGCTGCCCAGCAACCGCCGCTACCTGTACCCTGCCCTTTATATGCAGTGAAGAGAGATGTGTCCCCTCCAAAGCAACTTATCATCAGCCTGCAGAGGTGAATCTGCAGTAAGTCACCCTTCAGATGATAAAAGGGTCAGCATCACGTTTGTTTCCTGGGGTCTTTGATGCTCTGAGGTGGTGTGTGGTGCCAGTCTGCTCATCGTCCACTCAGGGAGCAGCCACTTCAGAGCATGGGCTTAATTGCTGGCAGCAAAATGTGTCTGGTAAATCTCAGGGCAAAACACAGTGTGAGCTACTGACACAATGGATAAAAAGCATTTTTTTTTCCTAGTGTTCAGCTTCTCCTCTGGCCTTGTTTATATATCTGTCTTCAGTTTTAAAACAAATACCTTGTTTAGCAAGACTCCCCTGAAGTGGTTGCAGAGCTTTTACTGAGAAGCCCTGAATGAGAGCTCCCACTGTGTCACCTTGTCTACTATGGTGGCAATAATTTCAAAGGATTTCAAGAAACTATTCATGCATGATTTTGATCCTTTCCCGAACTGCACTGACAACCACACTCAGAATGTTTTTTTCTCATGAGTCTCTTCCACTTTGATCTCCGAATTTAAAAAATTTTCCAAGTTGATGTTAAACTGCACTCTTTATAATTCCCTTATGTCTGTCTTTGTATGTCTTCTAGCCAGTTTAGCACCAGTGAATAAATATGGAACTATTCTTATCTTCTATATATAGGGCATGCTCAAATGCTTCCCTTAGTGTCTCTTTACCTTAGGATGTGGGATTTTGGTCCTCATCTGCAGGTAGGTTTATAATTTGGAGCTACAGAGCTGCACTGACTGCAAGCAGATACCTGGAAAATTATAAGCAATTCCAATAGATGCTAAAAGATCTGAATTTTAGATAAATGTAGAAAGGAAAGTTACAGTATTTAACTTCCTCCAGTGCCTTCTGCATTCATTAGAGGGGTGACAAGGAGGCTCCCCACCCACCTCTGCTACTGTCTAAGAGTTAATATAGCATAACACTGTGGATGCTTTCTCATGTTTCTCTGATTTCTTGGCAGAAATACAGGAGAGGCACTTGGCAATCACCAGCATCCATGAAATTCCTGCCATTAAAAATTCCATATTCCATATCTGCCATTACATATGGATCCATCTTCCAACTTTCTCTGCAATTTGCTGAGATTTACCAGATGAACAAAAGAAATGATGTGTACAAAATATATCTAATGGTTTGAATACCTTGAGAAAGTTTAAAAATCGTAAGTATCCAATACCATTTTATATTTTTTCAGGAAAAAAATTAGAGTGAATTTCCACCAGTGGAAGGCTGGAAGACATAATGGAACTGGAAACACGATTTCAAATATAATGTCAAAAATTGAGATATAACATTCAAAATTAAAGGCTTTAATTTTTTTTTTAAGAATAATACTTCAGCAGCTATAAGGTGGGTTTTCTGTTTGTTTGATTGTTTATTTTTTTGTAATATACATTAAATTAATATACATTAAATTAATGAAGTGTATATGAAATTGTGGAAAATATTCTTACAATTATAGGAAAATATAGCACGTTTCAAGCTATAAAATGGTGCAAATAGAGAATTATCCAGTAGTAACTCTTTATTCATTTGATCCTTTGAATTGTAAAATTTATTAGGTTGCTTACTTACTATGCACATGTAACTACAGTTTAAATTTATAAGGCTACTTTGCTTAACCATGCATATACTAAAAGGTATAGGTATTTTCTATTCTCATGCACATATGTAATTGTGATTATTCAGTTTATCAAGCAAGAAGTGAATCAACAGTGTCACTAGGTTTGTTTAGGCTGACATATTCTCCCATTGTTACTTTCAAAGTCCAATGGTTTCTGAGCTAAGAGGGCAAGAACTTAGGCATTCTGGGCAGTGAAGCAAAAATTGGTTTTTGTCATTAAAACCAAACCATCCTGAAAAATAATGATTTGCTTTTAATGGATTTTTTCCTTTATACAGGTGTTCACATGCATCAAACTACCTTTAATTTGGGTGGTTTAGGATTTTGCAGAAGCAGAGCAAATATATACAGCTGTTAACAAAGTGTAGAGCATCAATGTGTTTCCTGATTCTCCACTAGAATTTATACAAAGGGAAGGAATTGTCAATTTCACTTTGACAATAAGTGAACTTGTTATGCTTTTTCTGTAGTGGCATCATAACTGCATCATTTATTCTGCAATTTCAAAGTTGTGGCTTGTATTTTGTAGTCTTCACTGTTAGGATTTCAATACAGCTGTAAATATTTTCTGAATTCCAGCGGTCATACTCTTTTCTGTTCAAAAAATGGTATTGCAATTCTCCCTCAGAACTGTTAAAATATTTATAAATTGACAGAAAACTGTCCATCAAAAAACCTTAATCTCGCTGTTTACTTGCTTTCAGAATATTAAGGTCAGCCATCACTACTGATACTTGTTCAGGAACCCAGAGCCACAGCGAGAGAGAAAAAAAAACCCGATGATACATTTTGGTAACAAGATTCATTATTTTCTGTAAGTGCTGACAAGGAATTTATTAGTGGAAATATGACAGAAGCATAGAAATTAGAGATGAATAACAGATCTGTCCCACTGCAACTTTTGATCTTCATGGTATGTTTTAATGGTTAAGAACTTGCTGTGTTATCAGTTCTTCATGGCCCCACCCTTGGCAAGGTGTTCAGAATCCCAGCAGCCAGCAAGACAGAAACAAGGCTGTAAGAGTGTGTATGAGTGGGATGCCCAAATTGTCTGAGTGGGCGATTCCAAAACTGATCTTGGTAAATAGGAATACAACCATAAGTCCAATCAAACAGCAACTGGGGAATTAAGAGACCTGTGGGGGGGAAAAAAGGTCATCTAAGCAGATATACAAGTGAAAACCAATGATAGGTAAAGATGGGAGAAGGGCAACGTGGCACTGGTGTCACTCTTTCAGACGTCGCCCTGTGACACAGGAGGCTCTGCCTGTGCCCCCAGCCACAGACACCAAGGGGGCACTGAGCCTTGCAGCCTAGGGGTTTAGGGTATCTCCCCTCTGAGGTTATGGGGGCAGCCAGCACACTCACATCTCCCTAAGAAGGGGGCACAAGCAGGATGTCCCACAGGCCTCGGAGGTCTGCATCATCCATAGCTTCTGAAAAAGCACATGTGCATGTATTACTGTGTTGAGAATCAAAAGAGGGATTAAGATTTATCAGGATTGTATAAGGTATTTAATATGCACTTTGACGCACACTAACATTTAGAATATTGCACTTTATGTGTCCTATTGCTAATATTGATCCTGAATATACAGTTTGCTGATTCTCAATTAATTACACCTCATTAATAAATCAGTAAAACCACTTGAATCCTGATAAACTACATGACCTGAACAGGTTTTCCATCATACAGGGACTTGATTTACTAATGAATGTCTAAACTGCGATTAAGCAGCTTGGAAACATGAAAGCTTATCTAGCTGCACCCACCACTTTTCTTGCCAGTCTGACAGCTCCTATCTGATTTTAATTGAACTCACATGAAGTGAAAAGTATTCTGCTGGCAGTTCTGCTCCTCTCAGCTGAGCAGTCTGCAATAGGTTAGAGGGCTGAAAAGACCACATTTTTTCAGCTGTTTTTTGGGGGAGTGGTTTTGGGTTGTTTTTTTTTGGTTGAGTTTGTTTGTTTGTTTTGAGGTTTTTGTTTTGAGGTTTTTTTTCCTGTTGTTTGTTTGCTTGCATTTCAGAGCACATTTGTTTCTTTTTAATTTTGTAGAGCTTTTGGGTTTCTTTTTTTCCTCTTTGTGTTTTTTACAGTCACAGTGGGCCTCTCAGAAAGGCAGGGTCACCTAGAGCAGGTAATATAAGGGTCTGGGTGGTTTCTTATTCCTATCTTGGTGTTTATATACCACCATTACTGTCAAACCACATAGATTGGTTCAAGTGCATATTATGTGATATTTTTCAGAATTAATTATTTCATAATTTTCAGTGCATTGACTATTTGGGATGAAAAATTTCTTTTGATATATTATTAAATTGGAGTTACAGAAGAAGCTATTGTCTCAGAGATGGTTAATATGCTATCCTTATTTTGAATGGCAAACTGCCCAACAGTGGTGGATTGATATACAATTTAATTACTATATTGGAATAACTTTCATCTATTAATTTTTATAGTGATGACATTAAAATACATCAAAGAGTGCAAAAACTATAGGCAATTTCCCAGATCAGGGTATCAGATATTTAAGTCTTTGGTGTATGAATACAGAAAACTATCCAAGGAGGATTGAGGCTATCTGATACAAGTGCCTGAGGGAACTGACAAAGATTCCTTCCTTAGGATAGACTACTTCTGGGGGAATTTTTTGAGCCTTGTGATTATTCTGGCAAAAAATTCCAGGCAAGTGACTGAAAGGTCAGTATCAGGTGCTTCAACACCAAGAAAAATTATATCATTACTTCAGACTTCTGGTATAGTAATTGGAATGTATTTTATTGGAACCTGATTGATTTTCTTTCTTAAGGTTGACTCTTAACACAAGGGACACTTATTACTATTGTACTCTATCCTCTACTCTAGCTGTGCATATTAGTGTTTCTCATTTTTATTAATCCCATTAATCTCCAAATTAGATAGTATCTCATAGCAATTACTTACAAATGCTAATTATGTGTTCTTTGAATTAGCTCTCCAGGTTTAAAATTGCTTTATAATTAAATTGATTGGACTACCTTTGAAAAAAAAAATAGTTCCACCTTTTTATTTGTAGGTATATATTTTTCTTATCTTTGAGTGTTCCTAATCCCTCCTTACACTAAAGTTCCTCTATATGTCTAATCCTTCAGGATCTGATTCAGAACCCACAGTAAGAAATAATACTCCTGGGAAATTTTATATTCTACTGTTTTTTAACTCAAGAGTAACCATATTTACGAATTTTCAGGTGTACTTTCTAACCAGAATATCAGACTACATATTTTTAAGTTCTTATCAAGTGTTCTTCCACTGGTATTCTAACACCACAGAGGTTGGATGGCAATTCTGGACACCATCTAGATCATTGTACTGCTCAAAGCAGGGTCAGCTAGAGCAGGTTATTTTGTACAATGTACAGCTAGTTTCCAACATCTGCATGAATGTAGAACAGGGAAACTTCTATGGGCAACCTGTGCCAGTGTTGAAACAACCTCACAGGAAAAAGAAAACTCTTATATTTAAATGGAATTTCCTGTATTTTAGTTTGCCCCCATTGCCTCTTATCCTCTCAATGGACAACAAGGAAAAGAGCCTGAATCCATTTTCTTCATATCCTCCCTTCAAGTTTTATATTTATTGATAGGATCCCCTTTTCTCCAGGCTAAGCATTCCCACATACCTCAACCTATCCTTTTAGGAGAGAAGTTCCAAGCCATTAATAATTTTGGTGGCACTTTCTAGACTCCCTCCAGTATTTTGTACTTGGGATTCCATAAATGGACACAGTGCTCCAGATGTGCCTCACTAGGGCTGAGCAGAGGAGAAGGATCTGCTGGCAGTGTTCTGCTTAATGCAGACAGGGATGCTGTTGAGCTTTTTTCCTGACAGGGCTCACTGGTGACTTGTGTTCAACTTGGTGTCCTCCAGGACCCACAGCTGCTTTCCAGCTGGGTGGCTCCCAGCATATACTGGTGAATGGTGTTGTTCCTGTCCAATTGCAGAACTTTGTACTTCCCTTTGCTGAGCTTCATGAAGGTTTGGTCAGCCTTCTATCCCAGCTTGTCAAGGTCCCAGGCTGGGGACGCAATACATGGGTCCTTCAAACTCACAATTTTGCTTTCTTGCTTGCCAGTATGCATCCAACACTGCCTGGCAGATCTGTCCTTAGATCTTTCCCAGGTACCAGTTAGCACAAGGAAGTGTTACCTCTGATGATGAGATCTGGCTGAGAAAGAAGGGGCTGTTCAGCCTGGAGAGGAGAAGGTTGCATGGAGACCTCACTAAAATCTCCCAGTATCTGAAGGTGGTCTAAACAGAAGCTGGAGAGGGACTTCTCATCAGGAGCCATAGTGATAGGACAAGGAGTAATGGGAACAAACTGAAAGAGGTTCATTAGTTAGGTATTAGGAAGAAATTATTTACTATTAGGCTGGTAAGACACTGAAGCAGGTTACCCAGGGAGCTTGTGGATCCCCAAATGCTAATGTTCATTCTACCCCTATTGTTTAACTTTTCATACTTCAAACAGTATGAAAAATATTTTTATAATCACCCTGTAGGCCATTGTTTCTAACAATATACATGAAATCTGCTCTTGATCATATGGGACATGGTTGCTTCATGTACTGAATAGACTTGAAGTAATCTCTGACCTTACTAGGTTCTCAGGAAATAAAGTAGTAAGATTGTTTGCTATCTGAAGCTCCCTTTCATCATCTGATGGTTTAGTGTAGGGTTAGTGGTGTGATCTTGAAAGTGCTCCGTGTAGGCTTAGATCTGTTCTCTATTAATTCAGTGTGAGTTTTATTACTGACTTCAGTGTCAGCACAATAAAGCCTGCATGCAGCCTGCTTTTGAATATCCCACCTCATAGCAAATACTATTTATATTCTTTCTTATTTTATTTTTAGTTTATATGCCTCTTTATTCTGTGATTCACTAATGCCTTTTCATATTCTCTTGTGCTGTGGGTTTAAGAGTTTTTCCACTTTTATTAAACTACTTGTTCTTTTCATTTGAACTTAAGCTGAACATTTAATTTAGCCACTATTTAGATTACTGCAATGTCATTCATTTTGGCATATTTTGAAAGACAGTCATGAGCAAGAGAAATTGAAATGCAGACCTTTCATGCATTGTTTTAAGAAAACTTGGAAGTTTAAAATTTTTATTACCAGCTTATTTAATTTTCAAAAAATAGTCTTCTTAGAAGTATTTTATAAATGGGTCATATATTCCTCTACACATACATCATTGTAACTAAATCACTAGAGTGTTTAAGCCAGAATTCTTTCAGAATAATAAAGAAACATATCAGTTCTAAATATACCTACAAGAGCCTAAAACTGAATTTGCTGCTTCTGACTTAATTAATCTGAAAAATCCCCATATTTAAGACACATGTAAATTTCAAAAGTCTTAGCTGTTGCATTCTTTTTATTGTTATGAGGCTACAGGCACAATTTTAGTTTAAAAATGTGTCATTTTGACCAAATGTCTAACAATCAGAGTGCATGTGTTCACAGAATTTTTCTAACTTTCTCCAGTATTGTTTTCAGTCCTCTCTTGGCTTCCATATGTAACACTGAAGTATTTTCACCAAGTTTTCTCTCCTCTATCCATTTGAATTTTTGAGTTTATTTTACATTAAAAAGTAATCATTGACATTGCTTTACCACCTGTGACATTTCTTTGCTATTGTTTCTAGGTAAAAGCTCACTCGCTATGATAAATAAATAAAATCAAAAGCTTTCTTAGCTAGAGATGGAACATGGATAAATGCTTTTCTTTTGTTCAACTCGTTTCTGGACAACCAGAAAAAAGATTTTTAAAGCTAGCCAGAAGGGCCTACTAGAAAAGCAAGACTCAAACAGAATTTATTCTAGTATATTCCAAGGTAAAAGGAATTCCTTGTCAAGTCCTGGTCTTGGGTGAGGAAGGAGAGAGAATGTGCAGTTAATATTAATGGAGAAAATTCAAATAACCTTGGTACAGAATAAGAAAAGAAAATATGTTTGAATCCTCTATTGATTAGTTGCATATATTCTTTGTTACTTTATTGTTGGTTTTATTTTAACTCATTCAGATTTTTCCACTCTTAAATAACCCTTAGCTTTACTTATTGCTCAACTATTTTTATTGTTTCAAATACACAGAAGTGTTCCACAAAAATGTTTTGTGATATAGCTAACCATGGGAGGGAAGTAAGCTGACTGTGTCTGTAAGCCTTTCTGCCGAGGCTCCCAAAAAGGTCACAGAAACTCATGCATGGGAAGCCAGACTCCTCGGCAGAAAGGTCATACTGACACTAAGAAAAGAGGAATGGTGGGATCAGCATCGAAGCCACTCCTGTTAAAGGAAGGGAGAACTATCAGACAACATCAGAATATCTGATTTTCAGATTATAACAACTCATACAAATCACAGTACCATTTTCTTTCTTCCCAGCTGTTGCAAGGAGCATTCCAACTTATAGAAAGACTAGTTTTGGTCAGAGGTCAGGAAAAAAGTTACTTTTACAGCAAAGGAAAAGCATAAATATCAAAAAGGACAGTTGGATATTTTAAGAGAACTTGCCTCTCAACTGATTAACACACTACTGTGATTTCCCTACCTGAGGGAACTCCTGTTCCCTTTCACCATGTCCTGTCCCAGGTCAGAGGAAATCTGAGGAGGCAGCCTATGACAATGCAAGTTAAGAGTCACTTCTCTCTCCCCAGCCACATCTACAGACACCTTGCATTTAACAATTCCTGCATTATTTGCAAAATGGATGAAAAACAAAATCCTTGAGCACGATGTGTCACAGTTTAAATTGTTGAAGTGGGTAAAAAAATCATATTTGCATGAGCCAGTGGCTCCAAAGAAGTGTTAATCTTGTGAGATTTTAGATCCAGTTTCCAGCACAGGTCCCTGATTAGTTCGTGTCATACTTGCATTGCCAGCAGTTCTGGAGAAAATGGAAACACACAGGAATGGAGGGGAAAGTGGGGGAGAGCAGGCTGATTTTGAGGCATATGTATTGAGGTCACAGTAACTGTTGTGAAATAATGTCTGGAAGAATAGACTGATGGGGAAACAAAACAGAATTTTTCTTACAGATTTCAAGTTTAGCAGAGTCCTTCAAAACTTATGACTCAGTAGAGAGGGGCTGAGACACTGGTCCAGGTTTAATCCCAATTCTATTCCTTCATCCATCAGCCAATCTTTCAACTTCTCCAACAGCAACAGGAAAGGTTCTCAAAGTCTCTTTTATCTGCATTTCTACCCACTTGTTCACTTTTTTACAGAATGTTAAGTAGGTAAAAATGAATTATAAAATGTTCCCTCTTCTAGGTGCAACATCATAAATACAGAGGCCAGTTTATGGACCTCTTGGGTTTAAACCATTTTCCTGGAATTGTGATCTTCATGATCCCTCAAGTCAGAGAGAGTTAATGAAGAGCTTATGTGATTCTGTATGAAACTGTTTGTGCTCAGAAAATCCCAGCCTTGCTTTTTATTGACTGAGGTGAACAAGTAGTTTATTCCACATATTTGGCTTTGGGGCACTGTTGATATAGACATTTGAATTAAACAGAGTAAGAAAAGTGTGAGAAATTAGCACTAGGAGACTTGAGTTCTATTTCTTTGTTGTCTGTTTATTCCTTTTCATAGTTTAACTATGCATTTGAGGACTTCTTGATTATGGTTTCTCAAATGAAGGTAATGTTTACCTTTTGCTTCTTTGTTATGTATAACAGGAAAGTTTTTAGGACAGTATGGATTACAAAGATTCCCTAGATAGGCAGCCAAAAGAAAAGCAGAAAAACACCCAAGAATGTACTTGTCTTAACTGCTTGTATTAACATGTTTCTATCTACATGCTCCCTGTAAAACATAAAGCAACCAAAGCTTCAGTTTATCTATATGTAAATTTTTTCCGATGTCACTCTCGGTCAATGGAAAACACAGATCACAGAATGACGGAACAGGTCAGGCTGGAAGGGACCACAGTGGGTCATCTGGTCCAGCCTCCCTACTCAGGCAGGGTCATCCCAGAGCACAAGGCACAGGATCGCATCCAGAAGGTTCTTGAATATCTCCAGTGAAGGATACTCCACAACCTCTCTGGGCAATCTGTTACAGTACATGGTCACCCGCACAGTAAAGATGTTCTTCCTCATATTAAGGTGGAACTTCCTGTGTTCCAGTTTCTGTCATTGCCTCTTGCCCTATTGCTGGCACTTCTGAGAAGAGCCTTGTTGCTAACCCCGAAAAGATTTCTTTAGGTATTTTTATGCCTCACTGATTCTAACAGCACTGAATCTGTCGCAGTTGTTTTCAGGTTGAGAAAAATGTAAATAATGGGCATGTTATCTCCTTGGCCAACGAGAAAATTTCTATTTTGGGATGTGTTTTTCATAGTTTATGTTGTACACACACTGGGACTGTCTGTACACATGGACACAGAAGATTCCAGTAGCCAAGCAGGCTGAAGGGATCTCTCTCCCTCTTTCTCTTTCCTTTTTTATTAATATCTAATCTAAATATCAATTCTATAAATAAAGCCTT
>VZTN01001889.1:1707-11724 GCA_013400515.1 Erpornis zantholeuca | reverse complement strand
ACCAAAACCAACCTCACTGTAATATTTATTTTGGAAAGGGGATTTAGTGGTGTATTTTTGTATATGTGCTTAACTTCCTAGTGATGTACCACTGGGCTTCCAAATAGATAAATTATGTTTAACGTCTCAATAATTGCAGCTTTAATAAGCTTCAGTAACTGCAGCTATAGAGAAAGAACAGAAAAAAAAGAAACTTGAAATAATATATCAAGTGAAACCAGACATAATGGAATGATGAAACCAGCTAACCAAGGACACTTGGTGAAACAAGCAAGGCCAGAAGAAGGAACAAACAAGGCCAACCATCAATCTGAAGTGCTAATTTGGGTAGAAGGCAATTCCAGCAGGGGGAGATAGTGACCACTGACTCACAGCCATCAACCCAAGAAACCCACCAATTCAAAAGAAGACTGAACATATGGACTAATTAGCATAAGAGGTGAGAGAATAATTTAACTAATAGAAAGTAGAATACAAATTAATGAGAAAAATATGCAACTTGTAGCCAATTAACACTGATGCCTTTGTATGCTAAAATGTATAAAAATGAAAAATTTTGATAGTCATGCTGCTGGCTTTGTGTATTTGCCATCCAGTACCCCTTTCTGTACAGAACTGTGAATAAATCAAATACCTCAACTGTGTGTAGATTGGCTTCTTGCACACCAGGTGATAGAACCTGTTTTGGGACAACACTAGTCCATGTAACAAGTAGTTGCCATTTTCAGGGAACATGTGAATACATTTAAGTTCTTTTTGCGATAACATTTGTCATAAGACAGTACTTGCTGTGCAAACTGGATGGGAGATGATTTTTTCCAGTCAATAATCAGTTTCAAAATAATTTCCTGTTTTAGGCATCAATCCTTCATTCAATCATAAAAATGTGACTTATTAGAAAAAGAAAAATAGAGTCTAAAGGCACAGAATCATGTGGTTGCTCTACTAGGAATCTGTAAACAAAGAATCACTTTAATATAAGAAATCCAAATCTGGAAAAGTAAAAAGGCATTTGAAGTTGGCTTTTAGCTAGCCAACTTCCTTAAAGATCCAAAGGGTTTTGAGGTCTACAAAGTATGCACTAAGATACCATATTTCAAAAAGCAATAAGGCAAGTAGTATACTCATTTTTTAAAAGTTACAATGGCAGTATAGGCACACACAGTATAACTTGGTTACAATGTGTGGTACTGTTTCTACTACATAGCCCTATAACTGTTTCCTTTCTACATAATCAGAGATTAAATGAGGATTCCAGGTGAACACAAAACCATCCTTGTACCACAGTCTACCACTGGCAAGTTTTTCAGCAGCAGCAATGTTTGCTCTGCTTGTCGAGTCACATCCATACTGAGGAAAGTCCACAAATCAAAGTTCAGAGGTNAATCACTTTAATATAAGAAATCCAAATCTGGAAAAGTAAAAAGGCATTTGAAGTTGGCTTTTAGCTAGCCAACTTCCTTAAAGATCCAAAGGGTTTTGAGGTCTACAAAGTATGCACTAAGATACCATATTTCAAAAAGCAATAAGGCAAGTAGTATACTCATTTTTTAAAAGTTACAATGGCAGTATAGGCACACACAGTATAACTTGGTTACAATGTGTGGTACTGTTTCTACTACATAGCCCTATAACTGTTTCCTTTCTACATAATCAGAGATTAAATGAGGATTCCAGGTGAACACAAAACCATCCTTGTACCACAGTCTACCACTGGCAAGTTTTTCAGCAGCAGCAATGTTTGCTCTGCTTGTCGAGTCACATCCATACTGAGGAAAGTCCACAAATCAAAGTTCAGAGGTTAAACACTGTCATACTTGTGAAGAGCTTCCTCTAGCTTTTGTGTCACTTTTTGAAAAAAGAGTATTTGCTGTTGCAAGAAATGCTGCATCTGTGATTTAAAGTCCCTCACACGAATTTTGTGGAAATGATTAATTTCTGCTAGGGTTGCAAAAGAAATAATGTTACAGCGTTCTTGAATGCCTTCAGCTTTTGGGAGTTCCATCTTCCCCTCTTCCACATGTCGCTTACTCTCCTTTACTTTGGTAAGGGCTCCTGTGTAAAGAACAAAAAAAAATAGTTGAACTGTGAGGACAATGTAGACTCAACTCCTGTACTTTTAACAAGTGATTTAAAAACAACAACAAGGATTTATAAAAAGCTCATTCTAAATGTATTTATACGTGTGCATATATATATATATAGAAATGAAAAGGAATAAAATTGAAGCTTTTTCAGATCAAATATCACAGAACAGTGAATCTTGTTTAAAAAAATACTTTAAGGTGCTAGCTCGCAAAAGTTAGCAAAACATGCCTGTTTCACAATCTTAAAAATCTGATGGTATACTTAAGAGAATATCTGATAAATATATGTTGTGGGTTGAGGCTGGCCAGATGCCAGGCACCCACGAAAGCCACTCACTCACTCCCCTCTGCAGCTGGACAGAGGAGAGAAAATTTATAGAAGGGTTCATGAGTTAAGGACCAGGAAAGAGTTCATTCATTAAATATCATCATGGGCAAAACAGGCTCCACTTAGAGATATAAGGTGAATTTATTACTAACAAAATCAGAGCAGGATAATAAGAAGTAAAATAAGCCCTTAAAAACACCTTCCCCTCATTCCTCCCTCCTTCCCTGCTCTACTGCTTACCCCAGTGGTGCACTGAGGCAGGGAATGGGGGTTACAGTCAGTTCATCACCCAAGGTTTTCTTCTGCTGCTCAGGGAGAGGAGTCCATGCCCTGCTGCACCATAGGGTGCCTCCCACGGGAGACAGTTATCCATGAACTTCT
Source organism: Erpornis zantholeuca (assembly GCA_013400515.1). Taxonomy (NCBI): domain Eukaryota; kingdom Metazoa; phylum Chordata; class Aves; order Passeriformes; family Timaliidae; genus Erpornis; species Erpornis zantholeuca. Next base: position 8,928 of record VZTN01001889.1, on the reverse strand, counting down.
CCAGCATGAGTCCATCTCATGAGCAGCAGCTCCCTGCCACCTGCTGCAATGTGAGTCCCTCCCATGGGCAAACATTCCTCCCAAAATTGCTGCAGTGTGGGTCACTCTTCCACAGGATGCAATCCTTCAAGGACAGGCTGCTCCAGCCTGGGAGCAGGGCCCCTCTCTCCACGGGGCTCCCACAGAACCACAGCCTCCTCCCAGGCACCCACCTGCTCTGATGTGGGCTCCTCCCCCATGGGCTGCAGGTGGATTTCTGCATTCCCTGTGGACCTCCATGGGCTGCAGGGAGACAGCCTATTTCACCATGGTCTGCACCACAGCCTGCAGAGGTATCTTGGCTCTGGTGCCTGGAACACCTCCTCCCCCTCCTTCTTCACTGACCTTGGTGTCTGCAGAGTTGTCTCACATATTCTCACTCTGCTCTTCTCTGGCTGAAAATTACAGCTGTGCCATAACCATTGTTTTGATTTTCTTCTTAAATATGTTATCACAGAGGCGTTATCATCATCTCTAATTGGCCCAGCCTTGACCAGCAGCACATCCATCTTCAGAGCCATCAGGGATTTGCTCTGCCAGACATGGTGGAAGCTTCTATCAGCTTCTCACCAAAGCCACCTCTGTGGTCCCCCCCCCTCTCCAAAAACCAGGCCATGAAAACCAATTACAGCATACCAGCAGTGGAAAAACATGAAAGCACTAGAGAAATAGTCTGATCAATTTAAGCCTACATAAACACCAGAAAAATAGCCTCATTCAGAAATTGGATTTTGTGAAACATCACATTTCACAATTTTTGTGAAATATAAAAAGGAGATCTGAATACACAAAATCTTGCTAATATACCATTCTGCTTTTATGCTGCAGATATCCCAAAATTAATTATTGATTACTAGATTATCTAAAAGTTTATTTCAAAGTTGTAGAGATGTGGGTAGAGCTAACACAAGTTTGAAAGAGCTAGAAGAAACACAGAGCAAAAGAACTGATAGTCTTTCTTGTCCAAATAACTAATTAAAGCATACACATCTTACAAAAACAAAATATCACCCAAACTAGACTCACCTAAAGCACTCATCTAGTGACACATAATACCAAGATGAGTCTTAGACATTTATTCATGTCTCAATTTCCCATAAGAGCAACTTCTTTGCCTTAAATATTATATACATATTTTATTCATATAACTGAAACTAGTCAGAACAATAAAGCTTTTACCTTCTCACAAAATGTTAGTAATATGGCATTTTTCACAACCTTTATGATCACACTTAAGTTACTTGTTCCTTCAACTATTTGTAATGCCTTAACTAATTTTCTCCTTTTATATTACATTTCTTAACATACATGGAGGGTTGACCATGGCCGGATGACAGATGCCCACCAAAGCTGCCCTATCACTTCCCTCCTCAGCTGGACAGGGGAGAAAAACTATAACAAAAGGCTCTGGGGTGGAAATAAAGACAGGGAGAGATCACCCATCAATTACTGTCATGGGCAAAATAGACTTGACTTGGGGAAATTATCGAATTTATTACCAATAAAAATCAGAGCAGGATAATGAGCAATAAACCCAAAACTTAAAACACCCCTGCCTCTCCCTGTGAGGGACTGGAATGGTAATGGCTCAAACAATCAGGGTGCAAGCTGAGGATGTGCAAAATAACTGCCCAGGTGCAGAGGGCGAGCACACCCGCCACCTCAGGCTACAGCTGGGTGTTGTACAAGATAAGGGAAGAGTCTGATAAGAGGCAAATCCTCCGAGGTGGGATAATGCTTTTCATCATGCCAGTCCTTACATAAGTGGCTCAGCTGTGAACACTCCCCTCTGGGGAGCACCAGGACATTCACATGTAGCCCAAAAGTAATCACCCCTTCTGATGGGCCATAATTGACTCAACTGTGCTGATGTGAGAGGCAGTTGTGGCATCTTCAGAGGTGTCATAAACCATCAAAGACTCACAAAGTGTCCTATGATCGACAGCATTGCATCATTCAGTGTGAAACTCCCCGCTCCAGGGAAGGTGCCTGGGCATTCCCACCTGAACCTGAGCGTTTATAACCCATGGAACTTTGGCATTTTGTGGGTTTCTTTCACCCTTGATGGATCAGGAATGTGATCAACAGACATTGAAATTGCAACAACCAAGTCTTGTTGCAAGGTCCATGGGTGGTGAGATCTTTCTACTCTTATACTTTCCTTCTGTTTCCTTATACATTTTGAAGTGATATTTTTATGCTTTTATATTGCTATATTACTATAGATAATAATGTAATGTATGTTATAGATAATTCGTGCTTGTATAAAAATATAGAATGAAATAAGCTGCTTTTGCAAAATAAAGATTTAAACCCATAAAACCGAAGCCGAGAGAAGAAAGTTTTGCAACCACAGGTGATGGCGAGGAAGACCTAATCAGTATACAAAAAAGTGTAGCTCCGTGTGGAAATGGACCTTATCAAGAGACATTACCGCTACGCCCAAGCGATGAGTACCTGATCTACATCTATGATAACGATAACCAGAGTCGTTAAGGATGTGCCAGATTCCCGTAACTGAAAATTAACATTCATCACTTCCCAGAAACTGTTTTGTCCAGCCCAACGCAAAGAAAGGAAAACTTCATGAATATGAGGAGCANAAACTTCATGAATATGCGGAGCAACAAGAAGAATAGAAGGAATTCTGTCCCTACCCAAAAACTGTATAAAAATGACCCAGCAGAGACAGTGTTTGTGAACAAGGGGGATCCGATGCGATAGAGGTCGGATGTGTGTGTTCACCCAGCACTGATACCCAGGCTCAGCGCTGTCCCTATTGATTGTGGCTTTTGGAGACAGAATTTTGGTCACGAAATAAAACTGTTTCTTGATTAATTTTAATCTGGCTATAGCGTTTATTACAATAATAACCATGATGGCTACAGACCTCTTTTCCTGCACTGCCAAAGTGCTCTAAAATAAACCCTACATATATTTATATTTTTTTTTACAAACACTGGTCATTCAGTGTCATTTCACTCTAATCCAGCCCAAGCGACCTATTAACAAGAACCTGGGTTGCCCTCACCTTCTGCGGTGGATCATAACTATCCTTTCTCCCCAGGTTTAATTTTACTCCCAATTTCTCTACCTCCTTCCCCTTCAAGCAGTGCAAGGGTATGGGGAATGGGGTTGCAATCACTTCATGCATTGTTTCTGCTGCTCCTTTCTTCTCATATTCTTCCCCTGCTCTAGCATCGGGTCCCTCCAACAAGAGATGGTTGTCCAAAACTTTCTCCAACACAGGCCCTTCTCCTGGGCTGCAGTTCTTCAACAACTGTTCCAGTAGAGGGTCCCCCATGAGGTCACAAGTCCTGACAACAAACCTGCTCCAATGTGGGCTCCTCTCCACAGGGTCACAAGTCCAGCCAGCACAGGCTTCCCACAGGGTCCAGCCTCCTTCAGGCATCCACCTGCTCCACCATGGGGTCCTCCATGGGCTGCAGGGGAATCTCTGCTCTGGCACCTGGAGAGCCTCCTCCTCTCCTTTCCTGACCTTGGTGTCTTCAGGGTTGCTTCCATCACATATTCTCACTCCTCTCTCCAGCTGCAGGTTCCCACCACAATTTTTCTTTTCCCTCTTGTTAAATATGTTATCCCAGGGATGTTACCACTGTCACTGATTGGCTCAGTCTTGGCCAGTGGCAGGTCTGTCCTGAAGCTGGCTGGCATCGGCTCTGCTGGACATGGGAGAAGCTTCTAGCTTCTTCACAGAAGCCCTCCTTGTAGCTGCCCTTCTGTGGCAGGGCATATTACCCTTCTCCCCACCACAGGTGGCTAGTGCAGATAGGAGAGATAACCCAGGCAGGCAAGGCCCAGCAGGTATCATCTCCTGGCGCCAAAAGGTCTGCAAGCCTAACCAAGAATCAACACCTTGGTATGGAGAACAGATGTGGGAAGAGATAAAAGAAAAAACATAGGTGACTAAAAGGCCTGCTTTGCGCTATAAAAGTACTACAGATTTGTACTAGTTTGAAATCAAACCAGTAGGAGATCGCAAGTCAGAATTATAATTTAATAGGAAAAATTAAAAGAAATAAATAAATGCAGTAGTACAAGAANGCGAGTTATCTGTGAGTCATGTGGCAAGGTGCTGATGGGCCCATTAGCAGCAGATAGTACAGAGGGAGGAGGCAAGGAACACTGCTCCACCTGGTTTCAACAGCTCACGAAGATGGTAACAGAATATACTTCAACCCAGGACAAGATTATCACAGAGGCAGAAGCCTTCTACCCACACACCCTGAAAGTGTGTGAGACTTCTTCCCAGAGCCTGGACGCAGATTCTGTGGTTACTTTCCTGGGAATTGAGGGAAAGGATTTCAATGTGTGCTCCATCAGGAATTGGATGGTGAGAAACATTGGATCCTAAGTTATATTATTTCTTCACTAGCTGGAAAATTAATAGGTACCTTTAAACTCTGCATGTATAATCCTAGATGTCTCTTTTTGTCTTATTCCTGTGTAGTAATAGTCTGTTTTAAGTCTTATGTCTGTTAGTTTTGTGTCTATTAAATAAATAATTCATTCTATAATAGACTGAATCGGCCATTATTAAAGAACTTGCAAACAAGAGTGAGTTTTTGGGCTGCTGGCCATCCCTATAAAGCTACTGCCTGCTCCCAGAGGCCTGGGAAAAAGGCAGGGACTTATTTAAACCCCCACATCATCCATTCTTAACACCTGCCTGCCCCACTACCAAAACCTGTCCACACAAATCCAATACACCATACAAATGACTACAGTTCGCAGACAGGACTCCCTATACATTGCCTTCAAGAAATGTTTTCCTATGGTCTCTACAGTGACACTAGCCAGCAAGCTAACAGAAAAAGTTCTCTGCCTATCTTTCCGGAGGACAATCTCCATGCTATCTGCTGCAGAAGAAGGTTTGTCTTCTTGTCAGCTGGAATCCGCACATGTAGTAAACACCATTAAACAGTAAAAATGCTGTTTATCAGCAGTGATGTTATCTTCCTTTCGTTTGCATGTCCATTTACCAAAACATTTCTTATGTCTTCCCCCAGTGCCCTGACACATCTCTTCAATTCAGATTTAGAACATGAGATTGTGCACAGCAATGTCTGAGTTTGCTCTATGGGCAGTGATTTGGGAGGGAATTGGGAGGCACAGCTGCTGCTGTCTTTTGTTCCCACTTCTCTTGTTCCCCTGCCTGCTGTGGCTCATCACCTGCTCATCTCCAGTGTTGCAGTGTGCCCCATAAAAGCAGAGGTTTCTATTACATCTAAGCCTCCAAATATAAGCATGTGACCAGAGTTTCCCATGTTCCCCAGGTCGTGGGTGGCTTAGCCCGCCCACGAGACATCTACCTCTGACCCATTGGATCGCTGACCTGTAGGTTTTCCTTATCTGTTTCCTCACTGGACAATACCCCATGTAATCCCACCCATCTAACCTGATAAGTACCATTGTTACCAAAGCCATGTGCTCTTTCGCTTCTACCCCTGGGACGAGTGCTGGTACCAGCGCTCACCCCAGGTGCTTTTTGTTTGTTATTTTCAAGTTATTAAACTTTTTATTTTGGAAGAAGTGATCGTCGCCCATCTCTCTTTTAAGCCACTGCCTCAGCTTGCTGCAGAAGAAGAAACCACCTCCAAGGTGGTAACTTTGTATCCCCGCTGGAACCTATCTTCTCGGGCAAACCCGGCAGGGATACAAAGTTACACTACAGCCACTCACCAGGCAGTCAGGTAGAATGGAAGGTCAAGGTATGCTCTTACTACAGTGTGCTAGTTTGGGCTGGTGTAGAGTTAACTTTCTTCACAGTGGCTGGTATGGGGCTGTGTTTTGGATTTGTGCTGAACACAGGGTTGATAATATAGAGATGTTTTTGTTATTGCTGAGCAGTGCTTGCATGGAGCCTTTTCTGCTTCTCATACTGCCATGCTAGCAAGGAGGCTGGGGGTGCACGGTGAAATAAAGAACTTAAATCCAACAGAAAAGTCCTGTTAGAACATTCCTTTATTGCAGCTATGGCCAGGCTGGGGACATTGGGAGTTTATTTGCTATAAACATGTCAAACGAAACAACAATTTCCAGGGGTTTAAATACACTGTATCATTCAAGACCTCCCCACAGCCCCCTCCTATACTCTGCCCATCTTTGTGCATCATAGATGCCATCTCAAATTTCATCTTGCTGATCTTTTGTGGAGGAAGACTGACATCTAATGTCCTTTTCTTGATATCATTTCGGGGGAGGGGGGGCGTCAGCTCTTCATCAGCTATCATCTTCATCATTTTATCCTTTAGATGAACTTTCAGGTTGTCAACTTCCCACACATGCACATTCCACTTCTGCTGAGTCCCAGTTTTCTTATTCTTTTAATTACCACTAAGAAAGTGCATTTCTCTTTAGTTAAAAGATAACCCAAACCTCCTCTTAGCTAAACAGTACTTTATTGAATTTGCTCCTCTAGCTAAACAATTCTCTATTGATTAACTTTTCTGGGGTGTGTAGGTCTATGGAGTAATTTCCTGCAGGTGCAGTAAGGCTACTCCTTAATTTTCCCAGAGTTTCTATCTTGTTCTACTGAAACAGATTTAAACTGAAAACTGCTAAGATAATAAAGTCCAAAAAAACATAAATTCCTTAGTTAACTAAAACACAGCTCCTTACAAAATTTGGAGGACCACAAGACTGCTAGCTAAATAAGATATAACTCCTTTTCAATGGGAATTTGTGAAGAGAGACAGCCTGGACAGGTGACTGAAACTGACCAAAGGGATATTCCAAGCTACATCATGCTCAGTATATAAAGCTGAATGAAAAAGACGGAATGTAGGAGAAGTGTTTAATAAGGATGTTTGGACTTCACGAGGCTCTCCAAAATGCTGTTTATTGCATAGGCAAAGTTACAGCAGTCCAGGGTGTGGGTATACAGAGCCAAACCTACAGCTGCCAGCTACAGCTTGTAGGCAGACCCAAAGATAAATTCTGTTCAAGTTACAAAGCATTATATACTTTGCTGTGTATCTTAGTACATAACAACCAATCAGCATCATACACTGTCGCCCTGGAATTCAGCCTTCTGATTTGTTCTGAAACTTGTCCTGACTGTTTTGAAAAGTCACTCTGGAGTTCCCACAAAATCCTTCTGTAAACAAGATGTGTTTCTCTAACTGTCTTTCTTGTTTTCGTTCCATTCATGATAAAAGA